>JAMLFY010000009.1:19329575-19634233 GCA_030441495.1 Dalbergia oliveri | reverse complement strand
TATGGTAATAATTTTGCTGAATTTGATCATTTTTAGGGTGTTCTGACATGTAAGTTCAATTTTTTTACGTATGTATTCAGCTTGGCTTAAGCATTTAGAGTGGTGCTCACTTCTATAATGAATGCAATGACTTTACTTTGTCGCTATTGGTCACCAGGTTAAATGGTACTCTCTGGAATACATAGGATAAAATGAGGGTTTCATGCAGTATATTATGTGCTCTTTATGTTGCTTACTTTTGCAGTGAGAGGGGTTTATTGTGCCTGATATATTTGTTTTCTAGTCTGATATTATATAAGCTGATATCTTTTGTCATTGCTAGGGTTCAGGTTTAAATATCTGAACAATCCTGCTGTTACTGCTGAGCACAGGATGATGGAAGGAACTAGTCTGGTGCTGGAATCATCTGAAAATGGCACAGACTTGTCTCAGAATGACATTGGCACCATTGAGGAAATGCCAGAGGAAACAATTTTGTCAAGACAAACTTCTGTCAATCTTGTTCCTTTTATTGGTCAAAGATTTGTTTTCTCAAGAAGCCGCCTATGAATTTTACTGCAGTTTTGCTAAACAGTGCGGCTTTTCTATCGGCGACACCGCACTCGAGGAAAGGATGGTGTTGGCCGGGGAGTTACAAGGAGGGATTTTACTTGCCATCGAGGTGGATTCCCCAGGTTAAACCTTCTGATGATGGGAAGATGCAAAGGAACCGCAAATCGTCTCGTTCCATTGCCAGGCATCTCATGCGTATCGTGAAAAAGGCTGAATTTGACATCCCTGAATGGCGTGTTACTGGTTTTAACAACGTCCACAATCATGAGTTGTTAAAATCCAATGAGGTGCGCCTTCTTCCAGCATACTGTACAATATCTCCTGATGACAAGAGTCGTATATGCATGTTTGCTAAAGCTGGGATGTCAGTGAGGCAAATGTTGAGATTGATGGAGCTAGAGAAAGGCATCAAGCTTGGTTGTCTTCCTTTTACAGAGATGGATGTGAGAAACTTGTTGCAGTCTTTCAGAAATGTTGATAGAGACAATGATGCTATTGATCTTATTGCTATGTGCAAGAGACTAAAAGATGAAAATCAAAACTTCAAGTATGAATTCAAGATAGACAATAATAACAGGCTGGAGCATATTGCATGGTCCTACAGCTCATCTGTGCAATCATATGAGGTATTTGGAGATGCTGTGGTTTTTGACACAACACACCGAGTAGAAGCCTATGACATGCTGTTAGGAATTTGGCTTGGAGTGGACAATCATGGGATGACTTGTTTCTTTGGTTGTACACTTTTACGGGATGAAAATCTGCAGTCTTTTTCATGGGCTTTAAAGGTAAGACTGTCTCTTGTTGAGAATGAACATCTTGTATTTGATTACTCGATTACCTGCTATCAATATGATTATATAATTATATTACTTGTTCAATGAGAGCATATAGTAAATACTAAAGCAGCAATAATCCATATGGAGTTTTCATTTTAATGTGTGTGTTCCCTTACTTCTTATATATATATATATATGTAATTTTCTTTCCATTCATAGAGGAATGATAATGATAGCATGCAATTCATTAACTGATGCCTTTGTATCAATATTTATGCAGCTAATTTCCTACACATGATGCTTTTATAAGACCTGATTAATTATATATTTTTTCTAATTGAAATTTGTGCAGGCTTTCATGGGCTTCATGAAAGGAAAGGCTCCGCAAACAATATTAACTGATCATAACATGTGGCTGAAAGAAGCTATTGCTGTTGAAATGCCTGAAACTCGACACGCCTTTTGTATATGGCATATTCTTTCTAAGTTCTCTGACTGGTTTTCAGTACTACTTGGATCTCACTATGATGAGTGGAAAGCTGATTTCCACCGGCTCTACAATTTGGAACTGGTGGAAGATTTTGAAGAAGGATGGAGGCAAATGGTTGATAAATATCGTCTCCATACAAACAAGCATATCATTAGCCTATATTCATTAAGGACATTTTGGGCTTTACCATTCTTGAGGCGCTACTTCTTTGCAGGATTGACCAGCACATGTCAAAATGAGTCCATTAATGCTTTCATCCAACGGTTCTTGAGTGCCCAATCTCAACTAGACCGCTTTGTAGAGCAAGTCTGTTGCACATAATCTTTTCCCTTTAGTATTATTTATTAATATGTCATACCATATATAAATGTCATTTTTTTTACAGGTGGCTGATATTGTTGATTTTAATGACCGGGCTGGAGCAAAGCAAAAGATGCATCGGAAAACGCCGAAAGTGTGCCTCAAAACAGGTTCACCTGTTGAATCCCATGCTGCCACAGTACTTACTCCTTATGCCTTAAGTAAACTCCAGGATGAGCTTGTTTTGGCGCCACAATATGCATCCTTTCTGGTTGATGAAGGTTGTTTCCAGGTCAGACATCACACTCAGACAGATGGAGGGTACAAAGTGTTTTGGGTTCCTTGTCAAGAGCACATTAGTTGCAGCTGCCACCTCTTCGAGTTTTCAGGCATCTTATGCAGACATATGCTACGTGTCATGTCAACTAACAACTGTTTTCACATCCCTGACCAATATCTACCTGCCCGTTGGAGAGGCAGTGGTTTATCTTCTGTTAACCACTTCGGGGTTCAACTACAAGGGATCAGCCTGAAAAGATACAATTTTTGGAATCCATGGCTTCAACGCTCATAATGGAATCCATCGAAACAGAAGAGCGCCTTGATGTTGCTTGCGAGCAAGTTCCAATGGTGCTATCACGTATCAAAGCCCTTCCTAGGTCGGCAGTAGCAAATGGAATAAATGAGATTTCATATAGTTATTCATCGGATTCATTGATTCTACCAGAGGTAGAAGATGCTGATGGAATAATTCATGGTTTTACGATTGCAAATCCCCATGATTCTTTCACTGTAGGAAAGCTAAAGGAGAGAAGGGCGAGAGATGGAGTTGATGTCACAAGGAAGCGCAGGCAGTTTTCAGGGCCACTGTGTGCACAATATGGACATGATCCATCTGATTGCTCAATAATGGCTGGTGATAGTCTAGGTGGAGATGCATTAGGGTATTTGTAGAGTGAAAGGGAGTATTAGTGATGTAGAAAGTCAATGCTCTTTTTATTAATATTATTTCAATTTTCATTATTTTTCTTCACTTTCAGTTGTGTCCTCCAATTCAGCATTGCACAAATTCTGAATATTGATTTTCCTAAATACATAAATATTTTTGCTTATTGCCTGTGAAGTCAGAATTGGAGATGTTGATTACTTGGTGGACCTTGTGCTTCAATCATGAAGGCTGCGGTCTTGGTAAGTTCCGATTGTGCATTAAGTCGTAGGTGGCAAACAGAAAATGCTTGGTGTGCTGTGTATATATATCTGCACATACATAGATATATATACACACTGGAATGATAACTTATTTCCATTGTCTTGAGCACTCAAATAATGGAATCCACTGGATTCTATTTTATTATGAATGAACTGAACTAAAATTACATAAACTAAAAAAGAAAAAATGCACTTAAAATTGCATTAACATGTCTAATGCATGGAAAAAAAAAATGGACTATAATCGTTATTTATGTAGAAACAACCAGTTTAGAAAAAAGAAATTAACCATTCCTACCTTTTTGTAAGCATATGGCTATTTCACCTCTTTAGACAGGAATAATTATTTCCATTTTTGTTGAAACAAGTTCAAAAATTGAAATAGAAAGAGCAACTTATCCATGGAATTTGTATTTAATATTGTGTTAACCAAATGCAGGGGTTGACTTGCGGGGATATAACCCCCATCCCACCATCTTTGAAAAATACTTTATATTGATTGTCAGTAAATTTTTCAAATAATTTTCAAATTTAGCTTCCAACAAATGATACTCTTCTCTGTGGAGTCCATGACAAAATTGTCCAGCTCTGCCATGTAAATGAATGCTCATTCTCATAGAATATAGTAATGAATTCATTATTCATCCAATACTTGATTAGTTGTTGTACTATTTTACAATCTATTTCACAAAAATTCCTGATCATTTGTACATATCCTATGGTCTCACTGCCACTCGATTTGCTGGCAAATGAATCCTGATTACTGCTGTAGGCATATCTTAACCTGCTATATTTACATTCCATTTTATCATAAGCTAACATTTTGGACGTCTTGTCCCTTATTACTATATGAAATTATACACCTTAGGGTGTGCCATACCGTGCCTACTGACTCATTCTGCAGAATCATCTCCCAGTGAAACTTTACTTAGCCTGCTTGGCAATGATTTGGCACTGTTGCTTGCGATTTTCTCCTCCCATTTCTGCGTTGGTGAGACCTCAACAGTGCTCTCCTTGCCAATTCTTTTCCCCACGTTGGATTTGGCTGTGGCAGCAATTTCCTCTGAAGAGACTCCTTGGTTGCTGCTGTTGGTGCTGGTGCTATCAAGTTCTAGGATAGGCCTTCTCTGAAGCCATAGTTTTTCAACATGCAGAACCAAGATTGTTTCTTTACTTTTCTTTTGGTCAATGTGCACACTCCTTCACGTGGGAGGGGGGAGGGTTCATATACCACAAACTAGGCTATACCCAGATTTGAACCCGGGTGTAGTTAGTGACGCGCCAGATCCAACACTAAGCCAACGCCCGAATCAAGATGTTTAAGAAGCTATGGCAGTGAAATGGATATTGAAGAATGGTGATTAAAGCATGGTAGTATTCATCAGTTTATAAGGGTTGTCTTCAGAGATACTATACACTGATTATGCATTACACGCGGGGCTAACTAAAGAATATTTGTTGGATGGCAGCAAGGTTAATGGGGTGCAAAAGGAATCACTTGTGAAAAGCTGCATGACTCGTGGAATAAGTTTAGCTGTCTTGCATATGAAGGAAACTGGGTTCAATAGTTGGGTGTGGCATTCATTGGCTATTGGTCATTTATGGAGCAAGCCTAATATAATGTAGAACTATGGCGAGTGATGCTTCAGAGATACTCTAGTTTTGCACTTTAGGGTCGCGAGAATAAAAGGAATCAGTATAACAATGGGTCGTAATATGAAGTCTTAAATTAAAGGTGGATTATGCTGAGAGCCACTAACACTTTGTGATTTGCCATGATTGGCAGTAATAAAATAATATGTTGATATCTAAGTTAATAAATTCGAACACTTGTGCGATTGAGGATTGTGCTAAGAATGGCTGAACATAGTGGTTTTCAATTTTCATCTGTCAATGCTAATAAAATAATTAGATTTTTAGAGTTATTTGGCTCAAAATTGCTCCAATTAAAGTCGAAAATAAGTTAAGCAAGCTAATTGAACTACTTTCAGATTCATTAATAGTTTAATAAGCTTCACTTATGAATTGAGCTTTAAGTTAGAGGTTTGAACTTAATTATTTATTGAAAGAATCAAATTTGAGTTTTGTTATATTTGACTCAATAACTCAATACCTCATAAGTTATTATTATTATTGAAATTATACTTTTATGACTGAATATCTTAGTTTATTAAGCTTAAAAAGACTTAACTTGTATCTAATTCAAGCCATTCAGCTTCAATGGCTTATCAAATTTCAGTGGTTTGTGGTTCAATTCAAGCTTGATAAACTTTCAGTGAGAGGAATTTACATCTTGAAATTAGGTTGATTACTTACTCAGTTCGAGTTCGAACCAAGGTTTTTACTATCAAGATTTTAGTGGAACCTGAGTTTTAATAAGCTTGATTCAGCTCAGCTAATTTGTACCCTGACTCTAACTTTCTAAATAACCACCAAGGTGACCATTCATGAGTGGTGGTCATCCTTTATAATTAAAATGATTTTGTATATATGAAGCGTTATATATATATCACTCGGTTTATTTCATTTTTCAACTTAACATTTTAGTGTCCGTTAATGATAAAATTAATTGTTAGTTAAGATTAAAATATAAAATTCTGAATAACCATACTAATTTTTAAAAACATATAATAATTATTAACTGAATAGGGACTATTCTTTTCGGATACCCTCTACTTGTCATTCCGAAGTTAGAGATACTCTCACCATGCAGGCATACTACTTTACTGATTGAATTGGAAAGGACTCTCACTTCATTATCAACCACCTAGCATCTCATTCACCCTTAAATATAACGGCGACAAGTTGGCTCTAACCATGTTCTTGAATGGAAACATGGAATATTCTCATGTGAAAAATAATGGCATTGAAAGTTTAATTGGTTATGGTCCAAGATGACCACCATGGTTGCGTGTAATTATTTTAAGTTAGATAAATATTCATTCAATTTTATAAAGAAAAACTAGTACAATACCATACCAACAAGTGTGTAACCCGATCACGTTTGTTTGGTGTTTAGACAAGGTGCAATGACACAGATTGCATTTCGCAATTAAGACAAGGATTGGAAAGGACGGGGACAAAAATGTTGGGACAACTATGAAATGCATTTTAAAAACTCCAAGGAAGAATAATCATATGTAGAAAGAAAACAGTGAGGAGGAATTTGGAAAATTAAATAGAGAAAATGTGCATTTAATTTTAGTTTGACATTAATTTAGTTCTTAAAGGATATATTTGATATCAAGTAGGTTTTCGAAGGTTAAGATGTGATATTATATTAGTTTTTAAAAGTTATTCAATATTAAATAAGTCTTAAAAAGTTAAACTATGACTCACTTTAGTTCTTTCAAAATTTATTTGACATCAAATACGCATTTGAAAACTCATTTTATCGAAAAATAAGATTAATTAGTCTTCTACTCCTGAAGTTTTTTTGATATCAAATAGAATCTTGAACTCTTATTTTATCAAAAATGGGATTAATAGTCTTTCAAAAGAATTAAAATGATGATATCACATTCTAACTTTAAAAGAATTATTTGATGTAAAAATCTTTTAAAACCTAACTTAATATTACGTTTGATAATTTATGAACTAAAATACATGTTTATTTAATTAATTATTAAGTGGACCTAATACACCTTTTTGTTTGTTGGTCCATAACCTAACGGTTTTTGTTAAATTAACGCTAGAGTCTCCGGAGGCATCCACTTCCACTATGGTTTGGTTGAGCACTCGAGCCCAGACAACTACGTAACAAAGGTTGTTACGATGAAACGCACTAACTGGACTCAGCGTGTATTTTATTTAAGCTTATTTTATTTTTAGTTTAACATTGCTTATAACAAAAAAAAAATTCTCTACCCCAAAAAATATTATTAGAGAGATATTTGTCAAGAAAAAACAGTTACATCTCTAAAATAATGTTTTTCCTAGCATGGCTTCAAACCTTCAATGCTTTTATGTTTATTCTGGAAAGTAATCTCTATAGTCTATACAAATAAAGAACAAGGCGATGCAACATTGTCGTCGAGTTAAGACTAGTTACAAATTAAAAATAAACTTTTTTTCTAACTAGTACTTTTAGGGTTTTTAAATTTTTAATACAAAATTCATCACTTTTGATTTTTAATAAATATCCTTATAGTTCTCACTTGTAAAAACTCTTAAAAATATTTTTAATTATAGTTGGTTGATTAAAACCTTGTTTTGGATTAGTTTAATATAAAAAGGTTGAAACATGCTGAATGTTGAAAAGTGTGACTAGATTTATTTACAATATCTATTAATATATTTAATTTTGTCATACTTTATAAATATGATAAATACCTAGTGTGGTACACTATAGTTCACTGGCTGTACTTTGCCCTATAGTAAAATATAAGGAATAAAAGAAATGATTTCGAAGCACAATTAAGTGCAAGATTCTTAAAAATAATTTATTTTAAAAATTAATGAGATATTAATTGTTAACAACTGAACATATAAAACATAAAAGAGAAATTATTTGTCTACTCAGCTTCCCTTTAACACCGTCACAAAATTGGTATTTGTTAAAAATGATGAAGTTTAAAACAAAAGAAGCCATCATTTAAAAAGTGAATAGTAAATATATTTGGTAAATGAGTCCAACTTTTTCCGTCGAGATAACGCAGCTCAACATAAAAAATCAAGCGCATATTAGATACACTCATACACTAATGTGTTATGGCGATCAGCCCCTTTTTGGTTTTCTTGGAGATGAGTTTCTTTGCAAGGCTTATCGATTGGAATTTGCCTTGATAGAGTGTGAAAAAAGACTTTTGTTTAGTGTGGTGTGAAAGTCACTCATTTTGTATTGTGATTACATCAAATCTTGGCAGGCATCACACGTGTGCTACAGTTTCTCGCAGAGGTGTCTCATCTATTGAAGGGACTGGGTTGACGCCTGCCTTATGGGAATATGCGAGATTAACTACTATCCTAATGGAATGGCTAAATTAGATGGACCAAGTAATGATATCATTAGGATTTGGTAAAATTCCTCCCAACTTATTATTTCACCTTTTAGGGAATGGATATTTGTGTGATTAGTGTGGGTTTTTGTGTTGCTTGTGCCCATTGACGTTTTTGCTTGTTTATTTTCATCTGTAACCCAAAAAAAATACACTAATGCCTTAGCAATCAGCACGCACAACATATGGATAAAAAAATTTGCATGAGTACAATTTTTTTTGTTTTTTTCTCTTTAAAAGAAACACCAAAAAAATTAACGTACATGAGCACCACCATTGCTACCGACATCAAATTTCCATTTGTCAATTCACTTATTTGGTGTTTTATTGGCAGCAATTTTTGTCCCTATCCTTCATTTTACATTTTCCTCCTCACATAGCACTTTTTGGAGCTTTGTGGTAATGCTCAGCACTTGCCTCAAGAAAGCTTCAATCAAGAATATCAAACTCTAGCGAACAATAACAACCGTTCATCCTAAAATGCCTTGCCCCAAACCTGAAGCAGAGAATTCATTCGCTTTCCATATATTTAAGAATTTTGATTCCTCTTTTTCATTTGCTTTGCTCAGAAAAGACTTGTTCTTCAAGCATTTTCAACTTCAGCATACGGGTCAACTTTCTCTTTCGCTTTCTAGAGGGAGAATTAGAAAGAGTAATATCACAATCAGAAATGGATGTATAATCATATAGCATAATCTAAGGTCGTTTTCATTTTTCAAAGCAGCCAATAAAAGGGTTCATTCTTTGCCATAGGTTTAAAGCGCAATTCCATGTTCAATCCACCCTCACATGCATATAGCTATAGAGAAATGTCAGGTATACTCATTTTATTTTGACACGTATAACTCATCTTTCAATTAAAAATGAGTCTTTTATTTTAATTATTATGTAATCATTTTCAATAATAAATAATAGATGATTGACACAATATCTCAATAAAATGAGTTCAAGTTTAGATAAAACAACTAATACTTATTAGTAGTATTAGTTATATGTTATGCCAAAACTATATAGTTGTTCTCACTTTTTATTAATATTTGCGAGAAAATAAAAACTGAATTAACTGAAAGACTCAGTTACACCTTGGAGTGGAAGGGCCACAATGTACATGTGTTTGCTGTGTCATGACTCATGAGAGCACTACCATTGTCTTGGTCACTCGCTACATTTCAAAGATAAACTTATGGTGCAAATTAACAATTACCCTTTGTGGGAATGCTTAGTATTAAATCCTACAAAGTGGGAATCTCTGGCCTTTAAGCAACCTTTGCACCAAGCAATTCTAGAACTCTTTCCTTCTTTTTCCAATTCTTCCTCTTAGAAATTTAAAAGCCTCGTTCTCTCTTCTTTGGTTCTCCTGCATGAATTATACCTTCTCTTGAACTCAAAAAAAAATGCCACGGAGAATGGCAGTAACACATGCAGACCTTGAGCCAAGCAGAAGCAAAATAGATTTGAATAGCAAAACAGGTGCTTTCCTAATGGTTCTCACAATCCTATTAGGCCTTTTTTGCTTCATCTTGTGTCTTATAGCAGAAGCCACACGTTCTGAGGTACACAAGTTTAATGTGTTTTGCAATTTGCATGTTACAAACCTTCTAATGTTGATATAATCTTAAAGTTTGATATGATTTGTTGGGGTTGATATGACAGGTGACACGGATGGGAACAGGTGAAAAAGGGAAGGATGGCAAATCTGAATGTGTTTACAGTGGTAGTGGGAAAGTGCCATTGCTATGTGCTGCTTCTGCTTTTCTTGGACTAGCAATTGCCATGATTGTGGAGCACACTTTTATGTTGATAGCAGTGAGTAAATCATCGCCTGCTTTGCTTGCCTGGGATCCTGATTCTGCTTCTGCCAGGTCTTTAACATGGCAAGCTGGCTTTTTCTTCATTACAACTTGGTAAGAAAATGGCATTTTTTGTTATGTCTGATTATTCATCTATTGCAGAAAATACAGTTCCTTGTTCATGTTTGAATTTAAAGTTCTGCTAGTGTTACTCCAATGAAAGATGTGTTATGAGGATCCACCCTCAAAATGTGCAGTGGGGTTGTGGACCAAATTGATTTACAATTAGAGAGAAATAACTAGGAAATAGTAGGATAAGAATAGGGGCATATGCTGATTGAATGGTCCTATCATTGGATTAATTATTTGAAGCCTTATTTAATTAAACACATAATTCATCTTCTAATACGCAAATTCTTTAGACTCCTATTATTGGGAGAGGACCATTAACGTTACACCCAAATGGTCTTAATTTAAGCTAAGCCTATCCTCATGACCAAGAAAACAACTAAGCCAACCCTCATTTAGTAATATCCAATAGGGGATCCTCCTTATATTATTTATCTGGAACAAATCAGTCCTAACAACAGACCCTTGATTCTGACTATGACACCTTGTCCACCAATAACTCATCTCCATATACTCAAATACTATATATCCCATGTTTCCAAAATTAAAAAATTCATCAATTTCCAAATCTCTCCCCTTATTGCATTGCTTCCAATTCCAAGTCCCATATGCAAAACCATCACCTTTCTATCAGTAATTCACAGCCAAAATCTTTTACTCTTTTAGCAATTAGCATTAGGCATCAGCTAAAACATACAAATTGAACACTTGCTGTTTGTTGCAGGATTTGTTTTGCAGTTGGCGAGATTTTGTTGTTGGCAGCACTTAGTGTGGAATCAGGCCACCTGAAGAATTGGTCTAAGCCTAGAACCGATTGCTATACAGTCAAAGAAGGCTTGTTCTCTGCTGCTGGGGTGTTTGCCTTGACCACTGTCTTCCTTGCTGCTGGTTTGTACCTAACAGCACTAAGAGCACAAAGAATGTCAGAGGAGCTAGCAAATGTTAGAAGAGAGGTTCTTGAGGCCTCTGCCTTATATGCTTCACCACCGAGATCGCCTCAACGACATATCACAACCGTAGCCAGGGAGAACCCCACAACAAGAGAGGGTCAGAATGAGCAACTATTACTATCTGTGTTTCCCACTCCTTTCAACAAAGGCTACAATATTCTGTGAACTAATTAAAGTATATTTTGAGCCTCTGCTTTGAACAAAATCTAAAATGGCACATGGAAAGTGGAGTGAGCAAAAAAAAAAAATGTGTATAAAACTATAGGGTTAACATTCATTTGATCGTGTAAATAACTTAAATCTGATTCATTTGGTATATTTTGGTATGACAACTTCGGCCAAGTTGGCTTTGTTATTGCCTGTTGGATGGTGCAGATCCCAATGGTCAATGATACAGAACCTACCCAAAAGAAGTTAACATACTAACCACCTTTAAGCGCCTCTTCTTTGCTCATAAGTCACATTATGCACTTTGTCGAGTTTTTGGTGAAAAGTGTCAATTGCAAAGCTCAATTCAAAGAATGTCTAGACCGTGTTTACATGTGAGGTTTTTGTGATGGAAAGTAGAAACTAGAGTTGTTCAAGACATTAACACAACAAATGCAAGTTAGTAACATCAAGCTTGGGAGGGAAATTGAGTGGTGTTAGAAAAGTTACTTTATCATGGTTGCAGAATCAAGCTGCTAACTATTGTGGGATTTGTAAATGTCATTTTCATATTCTTGTGTCCGTGGTTCCAAATTACTTCAATAAGCCCAGCAACCAAGTGAGAGAATTGTGTTACCACTGGCCAGAATATGTGTAATTCTTGATTTTAATAAAAAGGTTAGAAAATTTTGAACCAGAATGCAGTTCCAGTTTTCTTAATTTAAGGTTAGCGATTTTACTAAGTCTACATAAGCGGCCTTGGAGGGCTATATGATGACAATTTTCTTGTGACCAAAAGTCCCGATAATCTTCCCTAAAGAAAAATGAGTTAAAGAGTGATTTTTAATGAATTTTTGAAACTTCTAACCTTCGTTTTTAGTCCAAAAGCTTATAAAATCGTAAAATTCTCAGAATTTAAACTAAAACCCAAAATTAGATTTTGATTGGTTGATATTTTGATTTTTCAAATATTTTATTTAAATCCAAATGGGGGTATTTCCCTAGTTACATTTATGTTTTAAAGTTAATGAAAAGTAAAATAAATGATTAACTTAGGGTTTAGGCACTAAGTTATTTCATTTATTTTGGTCCTAGGCCAGGCTAAAGGAAGTGACGCGTGCAGAATGTGTTTTGGATCTTCTAAGTAGGCAAGGCTAGCGTTGATAGGATTATAAAAACCCCTTTTTTGGGGTTCCAGATCATTTCACACGATTTCTTCATAGAAGCTCGAGAAACTTCGCTGCCTCTCTCATCATCAAACTCCATTTCTTCTAAATTCTTCAAGTTTAACTTCAATTTCTTCATCTTCTAAGTTTAAAGGTATGTTATTCTAGTGGTTTTCTTCTTTTATTCCTTCAATTTCTCATCCTCTTGGGGTCTTGGCCTTGTGTTCTATGGTTCATGCCATGATGCTTTCCACCATTATTAGAGTTAAGGTTTAGTTAGTTAAAGGTTCTAGTGGTTAATCTACGCATTATGATTGTTCAACGGATATCAAGGTCATTCCTACTTCCTATGTGTTATTGATGTTGTTTCTAGTTCTTCCAGGGTTAAGATGGGTTCATCTGACTTATATGTTGTTCATTATAGTTATTTCCATTGAAAATCTTGAAACTACTTGATTTTAGATACGTATAAGGATTGAGATTGCTGTTGGTCTATATGTTTTTAATTGCCAATGTTAGAGTATGAAATGTATTTTTGATAAAACTCATAGGACCATAATTGTTATCCTGGTTTTATGCAAATTAATGATATATGTGATGGTTGGAGGGTTTTATGCTTATTCAATAGATTCTAATTGGTTTACTATATGATATAGATTTATAACCAAGTTTTGAGGAAGGACTGGAAGTATGGTTTTAGACTTTGGAACTTCTAAAAATGATATTGACTTTCTAGTTATAAGGAGCTTGATAGTTGAATGATGCTTTTGATAATCGATAAAAGAATTTTAGAGCTAAATAATAAGATTCAAAACGTTGACGCTACATATCCTGTGGAGGTGAATCACAATGTGTACAAAAGGTGATCCCTTAGACATGATTTCAATAGCTCCATTATAAGGTTAGAACTTTCAGATAGATGATTCAGAGCTCACAGGAGATTAAAAGGTTTTTATGGGTTCCGATTTTGCAATCACTATAAGGAACGTGCTGTATGTTAACGGTAGTAAATACATTAACCTTGTTACCAAGTAAGCCCAGGGCTAGAGTATTCGGAGAAGGACCTAGCTTAATCCCATTATGTAATACCTGGAAACGGCGTAATAAGCAAGTGACACGAGACTATAGATTATCCAATCCTTGGACGGCGATATGTGCAGCCAAGATGTGACTAGAGGTTTGTGGATGGAGGATTGTGGTACACTCTGGCGATACGTAACGCTTGTAACCAAGGATATTATACGAGATTACTTGTTCTCTAAAAGCTATTATATTATGAACTTATACAAATTCAGATATGAAAATAAATTGGAAAGATGCTATTAAATTGACAAAGTGATAATCTGAGTGAATGACTATATAGATGTATACTTGATTGCATAAGACTTTTTAGTATTATTGATGTCGCTATAATTCCATGCATTGTTTTTTGATGTCCAGTGAAATCAGATTTTAAGGTGAGGGCTCACTCATTCAGTTTGGTATCAAAACTCATTCTCATTTCTCTTATTTCCAGATAAAGCATATCACTACAAATTCTCCTACTAAAGGAAAGAGTTAGATGGTAAGTTTCACTCGGGATAAGGCACGTATATTCTTGGTTGTTTGGTCCTCAGGGTAAAATGGCAGGATCCTAGACCTGAAGCATATGTTGTTATGCATTTAGCATATCATGATTAAATTTTGATTTGTAATTTAATGATTTGAACATTTAAAAACACACATCTTAACTTACATATGTATGAATGATTTTGTGATTTTGGAATGAGAAGGCTCATTACAAGATTTCCGATATAAGTATCTTGATTTCGTATGATAGATGATTTATCTGTAGGAAGTGAAATTATGTTGTAAATAGATTTTTATGAATAGAGCATACATATAAAGATAGTACAATAGGTGAAGGTTTGATAGGAATGAGATTTCTCACTGGGTTAATGTTCTAGTTCGGTTCGTGATAATATGACCCTAAAGAAAGCTCCAAATGATTGGGGTCTGAACAACACTTGAAATATAAAAATCCCTTCTTAGTGGAATAGATAACCAATAGAATTAACATTTCATGTTATATATATATATATATATATATATATATATATATATATATATATATCATTCTACTCACTTTTATGAAAGAATTGTGCCAAATATGAGAGAATGCAACAAAGTTATGATATGAACGAGGTGGTTCAATAATAAATAAAAGGAAAAATGGTTTAGGTACTTATAAAATGTGTGAATAAATAAAAAGCATAAAATGATGCCATATCTTTCATTAATGTATTATTTCAGGAATTGTAATTCTTAGAAAATAGCATTTTTTTCAATTATAGCTTAGTATGTTCTTTCTTTTATATGGACTTTAGCATTACGTGGGGCTGAACAGCATCCTGATTTTCTCTTCACTGTAAACATCCTTAACTCAGATTGAGTGATATAAATCCTATTTGTACAAAAACAATACTTACTGAGCCACTCGGGCGGGTTAGTGGCAAGAGATTTGAATAGGTTGCATGAATTCCATATGTTCAAAATTTAGCAATAAAAAACATCTATATCTCCTAAATATGTTTTTCACGAACATCTATATCTACATTTTAACTAGTCTCTTCGTTTAATTTAACATGGATCAAACATGACGGCACAAATTTAAATTGGATGAACAACATCAATATCAATATATCAATATCAATATCAATATATCAATATCAATATATATATACACATATAAAACACAGTTTATTTAAATAAAGAAATCCAATGTGGTAATTCTCCCTTCATTCCTCCTTAATTCAATTTGATTAAAAGGAAGTTAATTATTTAATTAAATGATTGAAATAATAACAAATATATTTAATGTATGATTTCAATATACATTTCAAATATAATGTTATTTGAACATTTATTAGATCAATCATTTATTACATTTATTTTAAATATTACATTTATTTGAACATTTAATACATGATCTAAACATATAAACCTACTTGATTTCAATTTCCATTCTCATAATGTTAATTATTACATTTCAATCGTTTCAATAAAAAAATTCTTCTCATAAATGATTAAAAAATATAACAAATATTATGATTAGATCAATCATAAACAAATATTATTAGATCAATCAAAAATTAATTAAAAAATAGCATATTATATCAATTAATGCATGAATAAATTAAATCATAAATATATGATTAAAAAGTATAAGGAATATTTCATTAATTAGAAATCAATTGAACGTAATTATGTTTGTGAAATTATATATATATTGATTTGTAGATCATGAACCATTTTGTATCGGTATTTTTTTGTTCAACCCACTCTTCTCAGCCTAACCTATTTCACGATTTGTTTTTCTAAATGCAATTACAATAGAGTTTTCGTGACTCTTGGAGCGGTGGAAGATTGAGACAAATACAATTGGTGGTATCGTTTCATGTAAAAGATATAGATTCACTTTGATATAGATTCTATATTTATAATCCAAAAATTTAATTTATATTATTTATGATATCACATTTAAATAAGTTTTTATATCACTAGTTGTTTGGCTTGCGATGCACGGGGTAATAATAAAATTAGTTTATTGACCATTTTTGGAAATAAATAATTTATTTAAATATATCTTATAGAAAATTGAGTATATAAATTTATTTTAAAAATAAGTTAATTGTTAAATAATTAAATAAATTGACAAAATATAAATGTTATTTATATTTTATATTTTATTTTGAATATCATGTTTATAAGTTTGAAAAAAACTCAATAAATGACCTATAACAATAAAGAGCCTACTATTTTATGAAAATTTTAAACATTTCGAAAGTTGAAATTGTTGAATAATAAAATATAATAAGTAGATAATTTTATTATATCATAACCGATTTATAGGACTAAAATGAATATCCATAACCAGAGAGAACATGTCCTATGCCTCCATCCCCATTAGAATTTACATCTCATCCTCCATCCTTATATATTTTGGGAATGCAACATAATCCAAATTAAAAAAATAAAAAATGAATACATAATACAAATCCAATATAGATAATTGAAAAAAAAAGATGTGTTATCTTCGTTCCTACCGTTTAACAAACGGACTCCACCCCATGAAGATAAAATATGTCTCTATTCTCATCTCTATTGTGGGTAATCGTTCACATGTCTCACTTCAACATTTTTAGCCATTTATATCTTTTAATAAGTTAAAATATTTTATTTATAAAAATATAAAAATATATTTATAATTAATAAAAAATTAATAAATTTAATTTATATGATTTCAATTACACCCTATTTCTTTGTATTTACTTTTAGTAAATTAAAATATCAATTTTAAAATATATATTATAATTAATGTGTCATAATTAGTAAAAAAATCACATATAATCCTAGTTTATGCCATCTCTATTATTGAAGTAGTATATCAATTATACAATTATTTTCAATAAAAAGTGATGTAATTTTTTATTTTTTTAAATAATTAGTATCATTATCAAAGAAGTGTAAATTGTGGGATTGTTTTTTAATATATTTTAATGCTAAAAATTTAAGTCTTGTTTTTCAAAAAAATTAATATGAAACAATTGTGGAATGGATAAATTGAAATATTTAGGTTGTAAAAAATTAAATATGGTATAATGAGCAAGTAGTTTTTTTTTTAAGATTTTCAAAACCTCTACATTTTTAGTTAGAAACTTCTCTCTCCAACCTTGTCCTTATTTAAAATTTTCCCTATCTGGGCATTTTACGGTCATTGGGTTTCTATTTCTTATTCTTCAGAGAGATTTGAATAACCTGATATTACAAGTTTATTAAAAAAATTTCAAAAAGCGAAAGAAATTCAAAATACTTTGAAATTTGAAATACAAATATCCATAATAACAAATATGACTAATGTAATATAATTCAAATTAAAAATAAAAATACATACATGATGCAAATTAAATATAATAAAATAATTAAAAAATAAAAGTGTGCTAAGATTTTATTGTTGTCATTAAATATTATACTTATAATAGTTTTACTATCATCAATACTATAATTATAATCATTAATTATAACTCAAGTTTTCTTTTATTTTCTTTTAACTTTCTCATTATTTCTTGGCTTCTAAACACCTTTTTCTATATCTTTTCTTAGCATTCTTGACTAACCTCAAGGGAAGGTTTGCTAATTTATTCTAAATTTTTATTGATAAATTCCTTATATAATTTTATACATGAAGTTTATGTATAAATATTTCTAATATATTTTTACCCCTCAATTAAGAACATTCTTACTTTTAGATGAAATAACACTTTATTATTGAGCACCATTTCTCACTGTGCCAGTGCTTCGAAGATAGACACGAGTTTCTTTGTCTTATTTTGCCAATTCTCCGCATAAATCACACTATGACCTTATTCTCTTCTCAATTAGTAGTAATTTATCAAACATTTTTCAATCACAAATTTAGTTGATTTTTTCCTAATCATACGATTCGCCTAACTTAATCACATGCGCAATATGCCCCCGTCAAACTAACTTCACAATACTAATTAAAATAAAAGATAATAATAAAAAAAGACCCCCAACGTCAAACCCAAAATTCAAACTTGAATCACATTTCTTTAATTAACTTTTATTATTATAGGGGGAAAAAAAATGTCGTTGGATATTCTTGGAATACACATCCCATATAAGGTAAAGATCGTAATTATTATATTGAAGCCCAAAATGGTCCATCTCAGCACAGAACCGTAAACCCGTACGATCAATCCCGTTCGACCCAATAAAGTAAAATAGTATCCAATTCCACCGGAAAAAAAGATCCAAACAACACACCGCTTCACCCTCCACGTCATTCAGTATGGAACTATGGATTCATCTCACTTTCTAAAATTAAAAAAATATCTTCTTAAAATTACAAAAAAATTATTTAAATTAATCCTTGCAAATATTATCATAGGATTAGTTTGAGGCACTTTTTATAATTTTAAGTTTCCAGAGACAAAAGTGAAATTATCAGGTTATATGATGTACCAAAATGAAACTTTCCTTCCTTATCATCATATCCTCGAATTCAACCCAAAATCCAAATCCGAAACCCGATTTTAGATCCAAAAGATCCGAACCCCCACAAGGGCACAACCCCACTTTCGCTATTTAAATTTGCTCCAAAAATCATACACCGTGCACTCACCTTTACTCTCTGGTTTTTTCCTCTCTCTCTGCGCGAATCCTCGAATCGAAAATCTAGGGTTTTTCGATTCCCTCTCGATCTTCGAATTTAGGGTTTTTCATCGTTGCAGTGTGTGGGGAACGATGTCGTTGAGGCCAAATGAGAGGACGGAGGTTCGCCGGAACAGGTACAAGGTGGCGGTGGACGCCGACGAGGGACGGCGGAGGAGGGAGGACAACATGGTGGAGATCCGGAAGAGCAAGCGCGAGGAGAGCCTCCAGAAGAAGCGCCGCGAGGGCCTCCAGGCCCAGCAGCTGCAGCAGCAGCAGTTCCATCAGCTCTTCAAGCTTCCTCCATTCTCGAGAAGAAGGTAAAACATCGATTCGATTCGATCGTGACCCTTTGGATTTCTGATTTTTCCAAATTCGATGGTCGCGATTGAGTTTCTTTCCTTTCTTGGTGTTAATTGAATATTTGTATTGTTCTGTGTTCCGAATTGGTGTCGCTTTTGTTTGGACTGAGGATATGCGGTGGTTTTGACGGTTAGGTTGTCTGGCGGTTAGTTACGAAAACGGTTTTGACGGTTATTGGTTGTTGGTTGTTGTTTTGTTGCAGTTAGAGAGTCTTCCTGCTATGGTAGCTGGGGTGTGGTCCGATGATAACAACCAGCAGCTGGAAGCAACCACGCAGTTTCGGAAGCTGCTTTCGATCGGTAAGTGCTTGTATGGGTTCTGTTTTGGTGTGGTACTGATGAATCATTGGGTTGCTTTGATTCTGTGTGTTAGTTGTTAAAAGGAGGTAATGTGTTTGGTGTGTTTCTTATGTAGAGCGCAGCCCTCCCATTGAGGAAGTTATTCAATCTGGTGTTGTCCCACGGTTCGTTCAGTTTCTAGTTAGGGAGGATTTTCCTCAACTTCAGGTTTGAAATTTGATTTTATTTTTTTAATATTTCTTGTCATTAAAATCTGTGTGTTATTCGTTTTAGAGTGTGTTTGATTCAAGGGTAAAAATGTGGTAAAAATTATTAAATGGATTGTACATATAAAATAACATATCAAGCTAATTCATCTTATTTTTACTCTCCAACCAAACATCCCCATGTAACAAAGCAAGACACCAGCCACACATAAAAGTTTCAAAATTGCTGGACACTAACACATTATATTTATCATTAACAATTTAAAGAAAAAGATTCATTATTCATGTATAAGCTTTACTCCTGTCATATTTTTTTTATTTAACATTAAAAAATGCTAAAAATCTTAGACAAACACAATGTGTTATTTCCTTTGTAAGATTTAAATGTCCTTACCTATGTTGTGTGCTACTTTGTTGGCATTCAAAAAATAAAACATTTACATATGCATGATATTAGTGTGTCACACAGGAACTGTCATGGCCACATGTTTGACATGTGGACCCACACTTAAATGGTGTCTGTGTTTTATGGTGTACAGGATTTGAATTTTGTAGTGTTTATTGGTTATTTAGGTTATCTGTTGTTTGTTTTGTTTGAGGCTGCATGGGATCTCCCTAACATAGCATCCGAACTTCTGGGAATACTAAATGTGATCCGTTGTTTGTTTAGTTTGAGGCTGCATGGGCTCTCACAAACATAGCATCTGGAACTTCTGAGAATACTAAGGTGGTAATTGATCATGGGGCGGTCCCAATTTTTGTCAAGCTACTTACCTCTCCTAGTGATGATGTTCGGGAGCAGGTACGGTGATAGAATGTGGCAATGCAATCAGTACCCTTTTATGTTTTTACAAAGTCATCCTGAACCCTAAACTATGAAATTTTAGGCGGTGTGGGCATTGGGAAATGTTGCTGGTGACTCGCCTCAGGTGCCGTGATCTTGTTCTCAGCCACGGTGCCCTGATCCCACTGTTAGCCCAGTTGAATGAACATGCAAAACTTTCAATGCTCAGAAATGCAACATGGACTCTGTCAAACTTTTGCAGGGGGAAGCCACAGCCTCCATTTGAACAGGTAATTGTCTTTATCTCATTATTGGTTATTTTAAATCAAAGCTGTAAGAAAACCTCTTTTTACTTGTTCCTAATACTAAAATTTTGATGGACAGGTGAGGCCAGCGCTTCCAGCTCTTGAGCGTTTGGTTTTTTCCAATGATGAAGAGGTCCTGACAGATGCATGCTGGGCACTTTCATATCTTTCTGATGGAACAAATGACAAAATCCAAGCAGTTATTGAGGCCGGTGTATGTGGTAGGCTGGTGGAGCTTCTTCTGTGAGTATCACCTCTAGTATACCTGGTCAACCAAAATTCTGTTGTGTCAGTTCTCTATCTTGCCTCTAAATGTTTATTCATGTTTTAAAGGCACCCTTCTCCTTCAGTGCTGATTCCTGCTCTTCGTACAGTGGGAAATATTGTGACTGGAGATGATATTCAAACTCAGGTAATGATTTTTAAGCAGTCGTAATAATTGGTTGGGGCTGACTATGTTCTTATCCTATTCAAGTTTTGTTGAGTAACATGATAAAAATTATTTAAATTGTTATTGTGAGTAATGCATGTGGTTTTGCCAAGAATTTTCTAATTTTGGTGAACTCTTCCCTTAGTCTATTATCAACCACGGTGCACTCCCATGCCTTCTGAGCCTGTTGACGCATAATCACAAAAAAAGTATCAAGAAAGAAGCTTGCTGGACTATATCAAACATTACAGCTGGAAACAGAGAACAAATACAGGTAAGCCAGTAATTCCCAATAATTTGGTGTTAAATCATGTTTCTGAGTTTTCCCTTTCTTATTTTTGGTGTTGTACTATACATTATGTTGAGTTTCTCAAGAGAGATGCTGGCCTTTTGATGGGTAATAGACTGTGTCCTATGTGTCTTAAGTCTCAACCTATGATTGAGGCTTGGTTGTCTGTCCTGTTCCTTTGGTCCTGTAACATGGGGGGCTAGATGTAATTTAGCATGGGGACGTGGTGCAATAATCAAAGATTGACCAAACAGATAACCCATGCAAGAACAAGGGAAGGAAGATAACGGTACACTTACCAGAAAGGATTAAACAGAGTAGAACTGAGAGAAATTGTGTTTTGTCTTTTGGGGGGGGGGAGCTAGATGTAATTTAGCATGGAGACGTGGTGCAATAATAACCAAATTTTGTATATTTTCTGTCTGAGATCTTGAATTTGTACTATTTGCTTTTCATTGTCAAGAATTAGATCCAATTAGCTTGTTCGATGAAAAAGCTCTCTGGACTTTATACATTTTATATGTGGTGTAGGCTGTTATTGAAGCTGGTCTGATTGCTCCCCTTGTCAATCTTCTTCAAAATGCCGAGATTTGACATCAAAAAAGAAGCTGCATGGGCAATCTCAAATGCCACATCTGGTGGTACTCATGAGCAGATCAAGTATGTGATCTTTTCTTGTATTGCTTGTGCTTTATAATGCTAGTATTGTGAATTAATGGTTCTGACTCATCTTATGTGGTTGTAAGGTTTTTGGTTAGCCAGGGTTGCATTAAACCTCTTTGTGATCTGCTTGTCTGCCCTGACCCAAGAATTGTCACTGTCTGCTTAGAAGGCCTAGAGATATTCTCAAGGTGGGGGAGGCTGAGAAGAGCTTGGGTAACACTGGAGATGTGAACTTGTACGCTCAGATGATAGATGATGCTGAGGGATTGGAGAAAATTGAAAACTTGCAGAGTCACGACAACAATGAAATATATGAGAAGGCTGTCAAAATTCTCAAAACATACTGGTTGGAAGATGAAGACGAGGCACTGCCTCCAGGCGATGGTGCTCAGCCTGGTTTCAATTTTGGAGGCAATGAGCTTCCGGTCCCATGCGGTGGATTCAACTTTAGTTGAAGACCTTTTCCTGAGTGGGGTAAATGTGCCTTAAATGTCTCAATTTTTTTTCCCCACTTAGGGCCACATTCATAGTTTTTGCTCAAATTTTTTGATATAAAATCTCTCGCTATTCTCTAAACCAACTGGTTTCGATAATTGTAGGGAACTTGGTTGGATGGAGAAGGGGTTGGTGGCTGTTGTTGGAGTCTGAGTCCGGGTTGTTGCTTTTGGGCGCTTGGGGGAGGGGGGGGGGGTGTTGGGTTTGGTCCTTGCAGTGCACCTCGTTGTGTCTGGTTTAAGTCTGGTCTTGTGTCCGTGGTTAATGAGGTGCAGGGGTGGGTCAGTTTACTCTACCATGTCCTAATAAGAAGAGGGATGGTGGGTTCAACGGCAGCATAAAAGACCTTATCAGCAGTGTATGTTGTATTAGAAATACATTTGTGCTGTGGGGAGAAGTATTTAGTAGGTTCTATGTTGCATTAACAAGGACCCATGTTATGTTGCTATGGGGAGGGTTTTCTTGAATGCGGCTGAGTCCTGTTATTTATTGAGTCGTAGTTGTATTGGTAATTCATACCGAGTCTATTGATTTGAGTGAATATAGTATTCAGAAACCAATTTTATGGTGTATTCCAAGGAAAGAAGTGATGCTGTTTATGTGCCTGCCATATCACCACCTCCTGAAGCTTTTTCTGTTATTTTATCTCATTCATCTCCTGAAGCTTTTTCTGTTATATTATCTCAATCATGTCCCTAGCCTCCACGTGCCCACTTGAGTGCTTAATTGACCTAAGCTGTTATATAAAAAATGGAGTTTTTGGTCCGCTTAGTGAGATTCATCCATGGGTTTTGATAAAAAGTAGACTAGTAGAAATGTTGTTTTAATTTATTTTGAAGATATTTTAATTCAATGTTTGTCAATCAAACTAAGCAAGCTGAGACCAAAATAGTGAATAAAGGGGTGGGGGAGATGAGCACGAATATTGTGCCTACTGCCAAGTTAAGACGATAGTAAGGCAGGACCACAAAACTAGGCATGTCTAAGGTGCATCTTATTTGTAAGGTGCATCGTATGCATTGAAAATACAATGGATATGCAATGCTTTGTTGATATATTGATTATTAATTAGATATAATGTAATTGTTTCTCAAATGTATTTATGTGATCTGAGATTAAATAAAAGTTTATTGATTTAATTTTGTGATTTATAGTATGAATTCTTTTACACAATTATCAAATTAAAATCTCAAGCATGACTTTTACTAAGAGTAGAGTGAAAGTCAAGCATATTTCATTGATAAAGTAATATATAGGTTAGCAGTGTAAATGAGTTTTATATTATTAACATATTAAAATTAGTACATTACAATTAAATTTTAATTTTATTTATATTATTTTGAAATTAAATGAAGTTTATGGGAATATTTCAAAATCATAAGGACAAATTTTGGTCACTTTTAAATGTGGTGCAGTGAAAAAATTTTACATTTTATATGCGTAATTCTAAAATTTTTGTATGATCTTGGTGATTGAGGGATGTTCTAATATCACATTGAAAAATTTAGTCACTTTTAAAATATATTTAATCACTAATTCAAAAGTTTTGCTGAGATCGAGAACTATTACTATATATCATAAGCGTTTGGTGAATCAATACATCATTAAATTTTTAAAATACATTACATACTTTATTAAAGTAAGGTGCACCGTAAGTCCATAACATGCTTCTACATTCATCTAGCATCCGTGTTCACTTACATGCACTATTTACTCATTTATTTTATACGTCTTTAATTTTACCGGACATCTTTCTTTCTTTCTTTTCTTTTCTGAGAATTGCCGATTGTTATTTGATATACTACACGAAAAATCGAAGTGAAATAACCAAAAGGGGAGAAAAAATTCTCCTAAAAATTACGATGAGATATTACAATAATACCGCAGCCCTACTATTAGGGGCATGGTCCCTGTAGTCTATATGCTGAAAGTGCAATGAAAGAACAGTGGTAGTTTGGATATGAGTGCCAAATGCAAGTTTGCAACATTTGTAGGCCCCGTTCAGCATCATAGTAGCCACTAACGTGCCTTCCAGCTAATTGCACCCAACACATTTGTCCCTAGCTATTTCTTTTGTTTTTGAAGAGAGGGGAATTTTTTGCATATTCTAGCATCAATAATTTTTCTGCTAAGAGACAATAATTCTACAGCACACTAACAAATTGCTTTATTATTTTATTCATTTGTTTAGGGTGTGTTTGGTATATTGTATTAAGCCATTATAGTATAAGTTTATATTATACGTTATGTTCTTATATGTTATTTGGCGCAAACAACATATTGTATAGCTTATATATCATAATCTAACTTATATGTTAAAATGCGATATAAATTAATATAGTATGAGGAAGGATATAGGCCTAATTAGCTTTTAACATATAATGTTACTTTTATTTTTAATATTTTATTAAAATAAAATAATTTTTAAATAAATAATAATAAGTAAAAATTTATAAATAAAATTATTTCATAATAAATAAATATTATTAAAAAATAATATATGATATCAATCTAGTTATATATAATAAAAATAAAAAAGTAATTATAATTAATAAATATTAAATAAAATAAAATAATAAATAGAAATAAATATTTAAAATAAATAATATACAATATATAAAAGTAAGGATCAACAATAAAAGTATTTTGAGTTAATATTTATTTTAAAATTAAAATTAAAATAATTAAAATTAAAAATATTAAATATTAAAAATACATAAAAGATTTATTTAATATTTATATAATTTATTCAAATAATAAATAATCATAAAATATTGAAATAAATAATAATATTTAAAATAAATTAAATTTTAATTAATAAATATTTACCTAAATATGATATTTAAAAATTATATTTAAATCATAAATAAAAAATTTATTTTATTTAATATTTAATTAAAATATTAAAATTATTTATAAATAAATGATAATAATATAAAATATAAAATATTATAATATGTTACACTAAACATTATATAATATTAAAAGTTTATCCTTACCTTATAT
The DNA here is from genome assembly GCA_030441495.1 of Dalbergia oliveri. Taxonomy (NCBI): domain Eukaryota; kingdom Viridiplantae; phylum Streptophyta; class Magnoliopsida; order Fabales; family Fabaceae; genus Dalbergia; species Dalbergia oliveri. The sequence goes on along the minus strand of JAMLFY010000009.1, from coordinate 19,608,671 downwards.
TATTAAGCTTTTCTCTAAAGTCTTATACTATTAAACTATCCTATCCAATGTGTAACAACAGAAATGGAATTTTTTTTTGTAATATAATTTGAGTATATTATAAATATTTGATTTGCAGTAATCTTTCTAGATAATTTATTAATTAAAAAACTCCTAACAAAAGTTACACTCAAAATGTTTTTTCAAGGCTATAGCTTTGCAGTTGAGATAAGACCATCGAAATGTCTGACATCGCATCATTTATGATAAGGTTCCTCAATGAGTTCCTTTTATATATAAAAGAAAATAAACATTCAAATTAATTTCAGCATTTCTTAACGTATGAAATAATATATTTTATTCTCAAAGCACTCTCAATCATGAGAGGAGCCAAAAAGTGAAGGTTATATCTCTTCTCATCGACAGAAAATTATAACAAAAGACAACATCATGTCCTAATCATACAAGGATATAGAACATGTTGCATTTTTATTAGTATTTATATTTCAAAGTTAATTTATTATTTAATAACATTTACTAATTATTATTTTGTGTGTTCAATGCCTTCCAAAACGTTGCAAATTCTTTAACAAACAATCTATTACATCTCTTTATTTGATTTGTCCAAATAAATGATTTGTCTATGTCTTTATTTTTTTGAACGTTAGTAACCGATGTATAGTAGCACTGGTTTCATATGTAACAGTACTTTGTTTACTCATTAATTCACTTGATCATTGTATTATCTCTATCAACGGATATACATAATTTTCTTCTATAAATAGCAAGTTCTGAAAACTGGACAGGTCATCGGACCGGATATAGCATTGATTCAACCAAAATGTAATTAATATATATATAAAATATATATATAGAAATGTGTATATATATATATATATATATATATATATATATATATGATGAATTATATATCATAAAATAGGTAAAACATTAAAAGTATAAATCAAGTTTACATTGAACTGATCAGATTAAGGGTTTAAAGGTATAGTGGTTAACGGTATATAATAAAATTTGTATTTATATAAATATATAAAAATATAAAATAAAATATATTTCATAAAATAACTAAAAATTAAATTAAGTATCAACCCAACCCATAAAACATAACACATAACATAATTAAATTCACATAATCATATCAAAATTTAAATAAACAAATCAAGTTAAAATAAAATAATCTAGCACAAAGCCATAAATTAAATTAGTACTAAGCTTCAAATAATCAAGTTCAAAATTATCTTCAAATTACAATAAACAAATGTCCTAAAAAAAATTGGAATAAAAAGTTAAAAACATGGGCTTCGGCCCTCTTACTCACAAAATAAAAGGTTAAAAACATTAAATAAAAGTAGTTTTCAACACAGAAGCAGTGCGAAATATGGTGAAGCAAAGCAATCATTGTGAAGCAAAGCAAAGTATCAAAAAAAAGTTAGAACAGTGTCAATCTTACCTTCGAAGACCGTGATAAAGGCAGAAGCAGATTTCGAAGTAGAAGCAGATTTTGATGCAGATGTAGAAGAAGAGTGTGATGGAGGCAGAAGCAAATTTTGAAGCAGAAGCAGATTTTGAAGGAGCAGAAGACCACGACTCAGGCAGAAGAGTTGACGGCGATGGTGAGGCAGGCGATGCGACTCGTGGCAAACGGCGGGCAACGCGGCTCATGGCGGCACTGTCCTCTGCTCATCGCTCCAACTAGGAAGAAAGGAAAGTAGGAAACTAGGTTTGGTCTCCTTGCAATTTAGGAAAGGAAAAGGCCAAAAGGAAAAAATGTCACACGCTCACGCCGTTCAGGTTTTTCCTTTTTCATTTTTAAAAAATCAAAATGATGCTGTTTTGCATCAATTTTTTTTTTTAAAAATACGGCCAATTTGTCGGCTCAAGGCGAACCTAAGGTTCTAAGTTCTTTATGGCAATTTCAAGTGCAATCAAATTGGGATAAGGTTGGTTTTGGTTCAAATGTAAAGCTGTCATCTAATTTTCATAACGTTGATATAACCAGAGTTGAAATATGAAGGACTTGAGTCCCATATTATTTAATTACAAGTTTTTTTTTTTAATTCTTTAGACTATTATAAATAGAGTTAATGTTCATTTAATAGCTAACTTTACGATAGCTATGTTAACACTTTCAAAATGAGTAAATTAGTTAATTGGCGTTACAAATGCAAGTTAAATTAGTCTCTATCCTCCTTTATTTAACATTTTCTCTATTAAATGATGATGTATAACATTAAGTGAAACTTTAGCATATTTTTGTCATCTAAAGTAGAATGAAGTTAAAATAACTTATTTTGTTGTCTAAAATTATATCAAATGAGTTATTTTATGACTTGGATGAAGATTTAAATTACTCTTTTGTGTAATTTTAGACACAAAATAAGTCATTTTAAATTTTATTATACTTCAATAACACATGGTATATCAAGTTATCACTTAACATTAAATATTATCATTTAGTTGACGGAAGATTGAATAAAAGTGGGTTAAGGCCTAACTATATTAATATAAATATTAAAGATTCATTTTTAAAAGTGAAGGACTAAAATAACTAATATAAAGTTAGGACTAAAATGAGTATTAATTTATTATAAATAACTCAAGTCCCATATTATTTAGAGGAGCAAGTTTCTAGTCTTAGGATAAATATAAATATTTTATATTACATTATTTTATATTTATCTTTAAGCTCTTTTTAAGAAGTTGAGGTTTAATAGTCCTTGGTTTGACTAATTAAGATGTATTTTTTGCTATCTTTCATCATAGAATGGTTACATTGTTGAATTTGAAAAATTAAAAATTATATTTTTAAATAGTCAAGGGTCTACCCTGTGACCCATTGACACTGAGATGTCAAAACGGGTTAAGGTTGGGTAGTCGCCAACAGTTTGGTAGGCTGGGTTGAAGTTTTGAGCTCGCAAAAAATTTCAACCAAGGCACCGACCGGCTTAACCGCGAGCTTAGGCGGTTGGGGCGGGCTGGCCGGGAGAGCTTTTGTATTTCTTTTTAAAAAATTCATAATTTATTGGTAAAAAAGTAAGAAGTATATGACCAAAAAGAAAAAAATAAGAAATATATATATTGCCAATACAATATCACTGTATAGTTGATATTATTCACTCAAAGTTAAAACTTAAAAATAAAAGTGTCATAACTCACAAATAACACTATTAACAATAATATTTTTTAGTCAAAATTAGTGTATAATTGTTATGAATCTTGAAAAATTGGGTATACATAAATAAAAAATATTTTAAAATATTTTTTTTAAAATTCATCAAAATATTAAAAAATATTTTTATTTTTGACGCGGTTCACGGGCGGTTGAAATGTAGCTCCGCTAATTTTAGGATTTTATTTGGTGGCCAACTGCAGCCTCATTTTGGCGGGCTTTTGGCGGGCAAGCCGAATTTGACATCTCTGATCCAGGTTTCAGCCAACTTTTGGGTAATGACGCTTCGACAAACCAATCTACCCTAGTTTGGCTTTTAGAACATTGATAAATAGCACCCTTACGCAACACATTCAACAAGAAAATTATACTTCCCAATTCCTATATCATATTTTATCAATCCACGGAATCTTTCTTCTATTAAATTCTTTTTTGTTTCTTTGAACAATCCTTGCAATTTGTTAACCCCACTAGTTCAAGTGTAGAATTATTAAGGTTGCGAGTGATTTGGTCGTTATGGTGAAATATTTTTAAATTCAATGTCTATCACGTTTCAACCATAAATTGATAAACTAATTTGTTTTATTGTGTTATTTATTTTACTATTCTAACGTTATAATCTTGTGAACAATTATTTATTATTTTCATATTATTTTAATTCATATTTCCTAATAGAACATACATCTCAATTAAAAGAGACTATGAGACCATGCATCACATTATCAAAAACGTATATAATCCCATAGTTTCTCATGCTTGCATTTCACGTGCAATACCTCTGAGAACAGGCTCAGAATCAAGATATTCACCATGCATCACATTCTTCCATGACATATTTCCTTTATCGAAGAAGCTCCGCTACTATCTAAATAAAAAGGAATGCAGTATTTTTCATAACCAAATCCTCCACCCCAAGATCACCCTGGCTTTCTGGCTTTTGTATAATCTCCCATTTTACCACGGAAATCCCTTTGTTACTCTCTTCAACTAACCCAAAAAAAATCTGCATGCTAATTATTCGATGTACCACCTTTTTCAGCATTCTAAATACAACCCCATATAATTCGATAGCAAGCTATTTTGAATCAATATAGCCATCGATACAAGTCTACTTGCTCAAACAACAAATTTCCCATCCACCAAGCAAACTTCCTTTTAACCTTTCCCACCAATGGCTTCCAAATATCCTCCTTCTTTGATTTGCCCAGGGAGCTAGGATCCCAAATATTTGATTGATAAAGAAAGAAGAATAATATTTGATGTACAGCTTGTTGTACAAGAATGTTATAATAACACTTAAGAATTATTTTGTCTTGTAGTGCATTAATATTTATTTTCTCTAAAAAAAACAAATTAAAACAATATTGTGAATGTTCTTATAATGTTGTTGTCCAAGTTTATTGTACGTGTAAAGTGCTAAGAAAGAATCAAACAATTCAGATTCCTACTTAACTCCATCAACCCATTATTTTTACAGATTCCACATCCGTTGAAGGTCAATACCTTCCCACCAGCGCCTTATGGAAGCAGGGCACGACACGTGTGGTAAGTTAGATTGAATAAAAACCTATTGCTAAATGCAATCTTTGTCATCCTCCTTCACCTCCAACCTCACCCCCACCTTCCCCCTCCTTCCTTTGACAACCTATTCCATCCAAGCCCCACCACCACCATCTCCGCCACCCTCGCCGTCGGTGACAAGCTCCCTAAAGCCACCTTCTCCTACCTCGACGTCAACGAGGTCAAGACCACCACGGTCTCCTACCTCATCAAGGGAAAAAGACGATTATCTTCACCATCCCTTGTCTTCACCCCCGCTTGCTCTCAGAATCACGTCCTTGAATTCTTGGAAAAATCTACCAAGCTCAAAGCCATGGGTGTGAACGCCAGCTTGTGCCTCTGAACGACGCATTCGTCATGAGGGTGTGGAAGAATGACCTCAAGGTTAGCGATGAGGTTCTCTTGTTGTCCGATGGCATTGGAACACTCACCGCTGGCCATAGGGTGCGAGTTGGATCTATGATGGGAGGCGGGGTTAAAGAATGGGATTGATTGAGTGGGGGACTCTCACGCTGGTCATAGGGTGCGAGTTGGATCTATGATGGGAGGCAGGGGTTAAAGAATGGGATTGATTGAGTGGGGGACTTTGGATCTGTGTTTTATGTAAGTTAGGGATGAGGAGAGGTTGTTGGATATAGCCACATTTTGTAAAGGTGGTTATAAGAAAGGGGTGTTTAGCCACAGATTTAATTGCACTTAACCACATTTTGAAAATGTGGGTACAAGGCACCCTTTTTTGAACAGAATATGGGCTATCTGAATTCAGTAATTTGTACAGTCCACCTCGGATAAATGTTGTGTTTGACCACACTTTTTTCTGTTTAATCACATTTGAGAAATGTGGTTAAAGCAACTGTAAAAATTACATTGACTCTCATCTGTATGGGAGTGGGCACCTTATTTTTAAGACAACGTAATGATTGTAGATTTAGAAAAATTTACTTTCATTATTTAACTCAGAGAAAAAGGGCAAGCATGCCGTACGAATGCAGCAGTTACCTCACGGGTTGAAGTTGATCAAAGTTATATTTTGATAGCCAAAATGATATTGTAACATAAAAAGTGGATGTTTTATTATTATTGAATATGATGATGGCCTAACCTTTTTTATTTATCTATCACATCTAATAATAATAGAGTGAGTTTTTAACTTATTCATTACACCTAATAATAATAAAATAATTATTATAATTGAACTCCTACATTTAAATGTTAGAATAGGTATGCTCAATCTGATAGAGCAGCCGTGACTACAGAGTGTGAAAAGAGTGGAACCAACGAAAGCTGCAACCCTACCTATCAATAATGTACGTAGTCTAATGTTGGTTGCTCAAATTAAAGGGAAGTGATTGGCGCACGCAGTCTCAACGTTGGACATTTCTTCACAATTGATGTGAGACTAAATTTATTTTGATATTATTGGCTCTGGAGATTATATATGTTGACAATCGTGTGTTCTTCTTTGAATCTTACTTTAATCTATGAAGTGCAGTTATTTTACAATTACTAGCTACCACACCCAACTATTCTAGATACAGTAGCAATTTTTTTTAAATAATAAGAACTGTAAATTGTGTTGGTCAACGGTATTGATTGCCCCAAGAATCCACCTAGAATCATTAGTGTCAGAAAATCGACCGGAATGGAAGATATTTCTGACAATCACCCCACGATTCTTCTTGGGTGGACACTACACAGTAACTATCCTAGTCCGGGGAGCATCATATAAAACTGGTCCTGCAGATGCATCCCTTATGAAGTTAGGTTTGCCTGGCAGCCATTCTTGATTGCCGCATAACAATAGTAACCAAATGCCGTCCTATTATGGGTATAATATACAGCTGGACCCCCATCAGCAACACTTGTAGGAGTAACAAGTAGAATTATATATATAATATTTTAGTGTTATAATTTTTGCGACAACAATCTAGAATGATTATAATAAATGAGTAGGCTATATTACTTTATTGTATCTAATAATCATTTATATATCTTTGTAAAAAAATTTTGACAAATTTTTCTAATGGTATAAGATTTCTCTAAATATCTACATTCATTACGAACACGTTTCTTTCTTGTTTGTATTATTATATTAAATTTGTCCTTAAGTAAACGTAAATGCATGCCATATCACTCTCTAAGTTGGCAAGTATTTATTCTAGGTTCGAACTACGCAGAAAAATTGTTGTGAAATTGTAAACGCTTTTCTGTTTTCTCTTCTTTTTTTATTTGTTAAAAGCAGTGGAGATGGAAGTTTCGGTTCAGAAGCTGGAAGAGAGCCTGTTAGTAAGACGCTCCCCACATTAATTGGGTGGGCCAATATAGGAAAAATAAAACATAAGGAAGCGACAACGTTTATACTAGTTGATGTACCAAACAGAAGATGCCCAACGGATCAATGAACAAGGAGCTTCCACGCTCCACAATATTAAATTAACTCAATAAAATGAATTTTGCATCGGGTGGGCACCATTCAATTTTACTAACCACGGAAATGCGATAAATCCCTACCCATGCTAGCTATGATCCTTTATATTAGAGACTTCATGAGAATTTGACATGATTTTTTTTTAGTTACATATGAAAGACAAACAAGCAAAAACGCTAACGGACGCTAACAATGCAGAACTCACACTAATCACAAAATGTAAGACTTAAAGTATCTCACAAAGGTGAGACAATAAGATGGAAGAGAGATTGCCAAAGCTAAAAGATTATCATTGGTTTCCATCTTAGTGATTCATCAGCAGATAATCTTGCAATCCTAGATAAGATCCACAGTACAGCAGACCTTTTCAAGAGATGAGTCACCTCGATAAAACGCAGCACGAGCATGGTACTTAGTCAAGAGTTGGATGTAAGTAAAGTGACGGCGTGAAGTCACTTTCACACCACGTTAAACGATTGTCTTTTTCTCCAGCTTTAGGCAGGAACTGAAATGGCTATAGCTCTCCAAAAAAAAAAAAAATAATGTTCCCCATGTAAACCATAAAATCCCTCAATCCACATTCTATTAAGTCTCACAAGACCTCACCAATCCATCCACGTCGTATCAACAACCCAACGGCGCCATCAGTGTTCAGCTTCTTCCTTCCTGCGGCCAATCCAGAGTACCACACACAGAGCCATAGTGCGACACTAGATAGAGGACAAGTGCGTTCGATAGAATGGATGTCCGCAACTAGCAATGCTAACGCCTCTATCTACCCTCCATAAGGACGGCTCAAAAATTTGTTTATTACGCCAACACCATACCCACCATAACGTTCCTGCAAAGGACATATTAAAGGAAAATCTCAGGTGCGCATTTACCCAATCAAGCAAAGGAAGCGTGAAGAAGTGCGAATCCTAACCAAAACCCAGTTAAAGCCAAACAAGCAAAGTGACAACAATCACGAGACAATGAAAAAGATCTTCCTCCTAGACCACATGACACAATCTGGTGAATGAGCAATACGCCTATTAAACCTAAATTTGAGTAGGGAGAGAGAGTGATATAGCTGTCAAATCAAAACTTGAACTTATCAGGGACTAGTAGTTTCCAAATTGACATCCAAGACCCTCCAACCTCAGGAAGCACAATCGTGAAGTAACCATCGATACCCGCTACATAGAATATTCACCACTTTCATGATCAAGCCAATGCCAAGCCGCATCACACTCACCCCAACGTGATAAAGACAATCGGCAGAAGCGCGAGTTTCTTCAAGTAAAGGAGTTTTTAAGATATTAAAATGTCATTGGCTATCTCACCAAAGGTCACGGATTACTAGCTCAGAATCTGAAATATGAACATAATATACATAGTAGCCACCTGTTTCCCATCCATCCAACTATCATACTATAAGGAAACATTCCTCGAGCCAAGTGAAAAGTGAAATCCATCCTTTACCTTACCAAGCTTTGCCAATCCCCCTCCATATATAAGAATCCGACCCTAATGGTATGGAGTGAAACAGGAGCCATAATTGAGATATTTTGCTTGCAAGACTTGAACCCAAATCTTTGGAGAATTATTTTCAATGAGTCACACCAGCTTCCCAAGCAATGTTGTATTCATGTTATGAGCTCTCTTAATTCCAAGGTCCTCACAACTCTTATGTCGAGTTAAAACTTCCCAAGCAACAGGATAAAAATTGCGGTTTGATTGATTACCAAACAAAATCCCTCACAATTTATCAATACGATCACACACACCCTTCAGATAGCCACAATGCCTGCATAGTGTAGACAAGAAAAGATGTCAACAGACCTGGCTAAACAAAGGTGCACTGCTTTATTGAGTAAATATTTCTGCTAGAGGCTAGTTGTTTCTCCACCTTCTCAAAATAGTATAGAAAACGTTTTAGTTACACGCCTCTGAAGGATAGGAACACCCAAGTAGCTTCCCAAATTGCTCCTAAATCTAACTGAAGTGAGTCGTGACAAAGCATCTTTCCTCCTTGTTAGGCATTAATCGTGAAGCCATAGCTCTCAATTTATGAAATTCATTTTAATCAGGACATAATACAAAATTTATGCATAATATCCTTAACATCCCGAACTTGTGACCTTTTCCCATTACAAAAAAGAAGCACATCATCAGCAAAGAATAAATGAGAAATGCCTGGCCTATCCTAGAATATTGACGACTTCCATGTGCCACTACTCACCTCCTCCTGAATCATGACGGATAGCTTTCCATATATAAGACAAACAAATAAGGGAGTCCTCTTGTTGCAACTCCTCGAAGGCGTTAAAGGGTCAAATTTCCCCCATTCCATAGTAAGATCACATTAAAATTTCACACTAGAGAGTCGAAATCTTTATTTTATGGAGATTGCTAGTCTCCAACATTAGTCCAATGTCGCTTGCTCAAAAATTAATCTAAGAGAGAAGGACCGGTAAATTATTATAAACATTATTTTTTTTGTTACAATTATAAACATTATTTTAGTTATATACCTAATCAATATGGCATTTAACACCTTAATTTGTCTGTACGTCCAAGCAGTCACCCTTACCACATATTACTGTCCTCATCAATCACATGCAAACAACTTCAATTCACGGTTGGCAACATAATTATTATTAACCAACAAAAATTTCACCTTATATAATAAACACTAATTTTTTTTTCACATAGTTACATGTCTCTTTTAAAGATATGATTCACGTCTAATTACGGAAAAAAAAATGAAGTAAATCTAGGAGTATTGTTATTTGAACACCTAAATTGAGGCGTTATGAACACTCACCCAACAGGGGTGAAAAATAAAATTTTTCACTTGAAGTGAAGCTCACACATAAGCTGTAAATTCGATGTCAACACGGAGTCTTAAGCATTGGTGTTCAAAAATCATTTCCCTAAATTTAGTGATATAACTAAATAAAAAAATTTAAATATGAGGAGATATGTCATCATAGCAGCATCGCACTAAAATTAACCATCACTTGCACAAACTAAAATAACAAGAAAAATGGAAATAAGTAAAGGTGTGCTTTCTTTTTCTTGTTTTTCATTCTAACCAAAATGAAAAGGCTAGATACAATTACAATGTCAACAAATTGCAGAGATCAATCTACATTACCACTAGAAATCCAGAGATAAAACAGAAGAAAAAAGGAGTAGAAAAAGAAGAATGAATATAACAACATTGTCCTTGATAAGACACAAGAAGTTCACATTCCTGCTTAGGCAAAAGGGAGAGAGATAGAGAGATGAACAGAATGTAGAAGCAACCTTTGCTTCAAAGATGCACATGTATGTTGTCTTTGAGACATGAAGGGCCAAAACATTAAGGTGCACTGTCCTTTGCAACACCACACTGTCTCTCATTTCCCTTTCAAAAGCTCCCAGATCTGCCATTCTCTCCACTTATTCCCACCACTTTCTCCTCTTTCTCACTTCTCAATTATTCTACCAAAGCAACGCCACAAAAACTAAACACAAGGCCGAAACCGCCGGGTATGCCGCCGCTGGCGGTGGCGCGGCCGTGGACGGCGGCGGAGGGCTGTGGTAGTAGAATGGGAAGTAAGGCACAATCGGGTTCGGCGGCGGCGGCGTCGGGTAGTTCTTGTAGCTCGGCGGAGGGTAGTAAGTGCCGCCGGTTCCTCCACCGCCACCGCCGGTGTATGCCGGCGGTGGTGGTGATGAGTAGTAGTACTGAGAGGGTGGCGGCGGCGATGAGTAGTAGTACGTGCCACTGCCGCCGCCGGAGGAGGTTGGTGGAGAAGGAGGTGGAGGGCAGTTGTTGTTGGTGGATGCCGGCCGTGGAGACGGCGGCGGAGGAGAGGGTGGTGGCGGCGAGGGGACTTGGCTGCATGGGGTGCACTTGATGTCATCTTTGGAAGTGGTTTTGAGGCTTTGATCTGCCATTGCTATGGCAAGAGAAGTGAGAGAGAGAACCATCAAGAAACCAGAACATAGTGTGATAGTTGTTGTGTGAGATGTTCCCATTTTGCTTTTTGGGCTCTGTTGTGATTATTGAGAGCACAATGAAAGAAGGATCCAAGGAATGGAGGGTTTTAATTTTGATGATTGCTTAGAAAAGAAGGATGGGATAGTGGGATCGATGAGAGAGTGTTGAGAGAAGAAGAAAAGTTGGGGGTGAATGGAATTGAAGGGAGTGTGGTGCTATTTAATTTGAACTGTGATGGAGAGCAACAAACTCTTATCTTTTGACACTAAACCAGGCTTTTTTTATTATTATTATTATTTTTATTAACAGAAAGTTTCAGCAGATGTAAGTTAAATCATTTGTGTTTAATTAATTATTGTTTAATCATTTTTTTACTAAAGTTAATTATTAGTATAAAGTGTTTTATATTATTAATTATATTTTATCTGTTATATGATTTTTAAGATGAATATAATAAGAATTAATTAATTTTAATGACATAATTATACATATTCAAATGGCTGTAGATAATAGTATTATTGTGTAAAAAAGTTTACATTAATAGTTTATTAAAATTAAACTCATAATAGAATTTTTTCGGGCATATTAATAAATTTATCAGTTTTGTCAGAAAGACATTCACTTATTTTTGCCTTATTAATTTTGTTAAAGGTATATTTAAATATGGAAGGTTAGATTTACATTTCTCCGTTCCAAAAGTTTCCCTGTTATTGATGTCCCACTTCGTTGTTTTGAAGATAAAAGAAAAAAAGAAAAAAAATTGCAATGTGAAAAGCGCAGACAGAAGACAATGGAGGACACCGACGTTTTACTTTCACAGAAAGCCACCAGGCTTGAACACGGTTAAGAAGAAAAGGCGGTGACTTTAACCACCTAGTTGGTTGCTCTACACAGTTAAGTTATAGAATAGGGGAGGTCATGCTTGCTTTTTACTGTTGGTTTTGCTTTGCCACTTGTAAGTTTTGTGCTTCTTTCAAAGTGTGAAATTAATCAGGAGTGAGTCAGGTAGTTAGTCTTACTCCGTGATGACAACAAACATATACAGCAGTAACAGCAGTCATAGTTATTATAGTTAAATATATTAATATTTTAATATATTAAAATTATATAATTTTTTTAAAAGAATTATTAATATGAAATAGAATGTGTACTTGATAATTTATAAGTCAGATTTGAGGTAAATAAAGGTAAAACTTAATGTGGCATGATGAGTAAGCAGCGGGATATATAGGATAGTAGGAGGAGGTGGTAATAATGTTTTGGATGGATGGTTTGCAAAGTGGGGTCGTAAAGGAGACGCAAGCCATCAAGAAGAGCTGAATGCCAGGCATGTTAGATTCATCTGGCTGTCTAGTTGTTTTTGGGTGGATGAGATGCGTTAGATCTGTTTGCTTCTTCTGCCCTTTTATGCATATATGTATACTTTGGGAACTGCCTCAAAATAATGTTTTAAATTGAGGGTTCAATTAATTAGTTAAACACAAAAATGTATTGCGTCTTTGATTCTTATACATTTTGCTTATTTAATTAGGACTGAGATTTTAATAATGTAATTGAATTAATTGAGTCTTAAGTAAGAGATTTTATTGATTTAATCTTTAACTTTTAGAACATTACTTGTAAATATGCTAATATACGTGGATTTAATTTTAATATATTGATAGTGTAAAAAAGTTTTATACAATCATCTCATTATCTATTGTCATATAAGTAAATATAGTTAACTTTCATTCTTATTTTTAAAAGGTCATATAAATAGAGAGATTTTATTGAATGACAGTATAAAATATTTTATATTATCAATATATTGAAATTAAATAATTTATTTCTTATTAATCTATATTTAAAAATTTATTGGACAAATATAAAAGTGGGGGCATCTAAGTAAATAAAAGAATATATACTTATTATTTCTCCATAATTTCTTTTAAGTAAAAGCCTAATTGGGGTGCATTTATTTTATATTTTGAACAAGATGATTATGAAATTAACTTAAATTTTTTATATATAGTTGAAAAAATGAAAATTTAATTTATTAAGATTTTGATTATTTTTTAAAAATTATTTAAATATATAAAAAATAAGTTTTGGATGAAAAAAAAGTAATCTTGAGAAAAAACAAATCCGAACGCACTCTTAGTTAGAATATGTTTGTATTATTACCAGGTGTGAATGGTCAAATGTGCATTTGATCAGTAACAACAATCTATTTTTTTTTCATCAATATTGCCTTAGAAAGTTTTTTTTTTTTCAGTGGAAAGAATTCAACCAAAGAAGCTAGGGCTTTTTCTAATCAAATGTGAAATTTTGGCTTCCACAAACGAGATTGGAAAGGTCAAAATTTATGCTTTTGGAGAAAAAAAAGAATAAAATAAAATAAACTTAAGCAACAATTCACAATTTTAAGGTGCCTCCCCCCTCCCACACACACAGATATAGAACAAAGAAAAATGTTATTTATATTTTTTTAAAAAATATTAATTTTGTTCCTGCATTTCTTTCTCTTAGTCTGTTAGCTGGTATATCATGTCCGTTTCACATGGATTGTGGTGGCTTAGTGATAGATTTATCAAAGTGGGCTAACCTGGCTAATCCAATTGGGGATCAGAGTTATGGTTCCGAGTTGAAATGTTAAATTTGGTTGGCTCATTTTATTGATAAATAGGGAAATGCTAATAAAGGGCTCAATCCACCGAGTAAATAAAAAATTCTAAAAATAATTAAATTTGTTCATAAACAGAAAAAAAGGAATGAATGAGGTTGGAGTGGATCACTTGAGTGAGAGAATGAACTTAGAAGTGTTTTATTTTTTTGGTTAAAAAGTGTAAAAGAGCATGGGATAGATATGTGGTTTTGGCCAAATATGAGAAAGATGAGCTAAGTTTTTATTAAAAAATAAGGAATAATGCTAACTTATTTAACCCTTGAGTTATTTGGATTGAAACTTACTTAACCCGTAAGATAAGTTAGAAGCTAAATTGACAACTAAATGAGCTAATATTTAGGTTCAATGGGTTGAGCTGATAACTCCTAAGTTACAACTCACTTGGCTACTTAACGGAATTATCTCATATACAAATTGGATATGACAATGTCATATGCGTATTTTCAATATTGATTGGGTCACTTCTAAAAAATGAAAAATTAATTATGGAAATGTGCACATGACATTGTACGTTCAATTTGCATAAGAGATTCATCTCTAGTGGGTGGCAAGTCTTCTCTTTTTACTGGGAGTTAATCATACATACCCCACTGTGAATAATAATAATAATAATAAAAAGAGTAAATCTTCACTTCTCTTTTAATTAATGTTTATCTGATACTTAAGATACTCTTTTTAAATTGTCACAAAAATTAATACGGATAATATTATTTTATAAAAAATCATCGAATGTAGCCTAAAATAATTATATTGATGCTAGGTAATATGCTTGATGGTACTACTAGTACACAAGCTCCTTATGATTTTGAGTGCAAAATTATGGTAAAAAATTACTCTATTCATTTTTTATTAATAATTATGATAAAAAATCATATCAATTTGATATATTAAAAAGTTAACATATTTATCTATGATTTATGATCAAATATACTAGTTTTTTAATGTACTAAATTGAATAAATTTAATATCATAATTATTAATAAGGATTAGATGAAGTATTTTTTATGTCTATTTTATTAAGGGGAAAAAAGGCTATTTATTGCTATCTAAATAAAGAAATACAATTGAGCACTTTTTATTAATATCGACTCAAGCAATAAAATTCAAAATCACAACAAACTCATTTAATTATTGAAGCTTCCGTTCATTGTCATCCGTCAATCATCCTTAATTATAATCATCCACATATTATAAATGGCTCAAAAGTCATGCCCAACGAAACCCTTTTCAAACATTAATCCAATGATAAAAAAGCAAACTGTAGAACTGCAAAGCAACCTTATGCGAAATTCATTCATTAATCCCAAAGTTTGTTAATGGTAAAGTATAGAGAACTATTTGTCAACGGCAAACACGGTGTTAGAAAGCCAATTTCCCACCGCAAATGGCCGTCCAAGGTACCTTTCCAGCCTGGTTTCGCCTAAATTAAATTACTTATAAAGGTGGCCACTCATGCTCCATCGCTTCCACCCTAGGTCCACCTCCAAAGACTGATTTTTTTTTTTCTTCCTTTTGAAAATTGTTATTTTTAGTTTTCTTTTCTTTGGTTTAGGCAATCGAGGTCCTTGAAAGATCATGGAAAGATGTTGGCCCCTTGTCTTACCAAGAACATAAATCAAGCATAATGTCTTTTTCTTTTCTTGAAGTTTAACGCTGACACTTTTATTTACTAATCTGAGACTTAACAGATTTTTCAACATGTGGCTATCATTAAATCTATCAGATAGATAGATAGATAGATAAATAAATAAATAATACTAGTTTCTCACCATTAGTGTCGCAACGAGAGACTTCATATATATATATATATATATATATATATATATATATATATATATATATATATCATACCAACTATACAAATTCAGTGCTTTTTTTTTTCTTTCTTTTTTTGTTTCAAACGCCGCTGACATTACACTGTTTGTAGTTTTAGGACTAATTAAATAACGAAAAGTGAGGTGATTGATTCCTTTATATAATAATAACCTCAAAAGAATGAAATGAAAAGAAAGGAAACATTTTGTACATTATATTGCGGTTGCGCTTTGATCACTCTTTCAATTGCTTTTTCCTGTTTTCAAGGGACGTCCTTATCCAAGGGAATTTCTGCCCTTTTTGAGATAATAATAATAATAATAATGTATGCTTGTTTTTACTTCCTATAAGATTTCATTTTACATTTGCTTGGTTGAAAATGCTCAAAACCACAGCGCAGAGTGCGTCGGCGTATAAACATATAATTAGTGTACATTTAACCCAGAAAATTTTACCTAGAAAAGTTGCATGAATATTCATCATGCCTGAACTGAGCTGATAGTAATTGATATGAATGTACCTTCTTGTCTAGTCCTGGATAACAGTAATTGATACCTCAATCATCTTAACTCTGCCTTTTGATAACAACTTGATCATGGGTTAATCTACAAATTGAACAAGAAATTGATTCTAATTAATTACTGCTGCTGCTTGAAAAGGGAGCATACCAGATCGTGTTAATTATACAATTTTCTTTAATCCACTTCAATGGGGGCAGGATCCGGATCAAATGAAGTTATGGAGGATATCGATGTTGACCCCTACTGTCTAAGTAACACACTTTCAACAATAATTAATGGGGAAAATAATGCCTGATTTCTTTCTTCTTTTTTTTCAGAAAGTGACCGTTTGGAGTTACACTATTACACTGACAATAATCGATGAATTTGGAAAAAAACTAATCCTACCAGGAGGATGCCTCGGTCATGAGCAGTGGCCAATTGGGGCCTTTTATCTATGAAACCAGCCAAATTAAGCCTGGACCCCTCAAGTCATTTTGCCAACTGAATTTTCCAGTGCACGATATTCTCACCCCACTTGGCATTTGTAGAAGAAGTCAAATAAAGGCCCTACTACTCAAACTCTCGATTTATAAGTTTTTTAGTGCTTGCAAGAATTAACAAATGTATATAATATACTGGGATACAAATTGTTATAAGAAGCAACGTTTGGAGAGGAAAATGGTCTCTAGGGGACACTGGGTTATGGGCCTTTCAGCAACCAACGTGGGCCAATAATTGCCTACAAATTGAGAAGATTCGTGAGCCATATCAAATTGCATCATTCGTCCCTTAATTGACGGTCCAAATGCAAATTATATATTGCAACCACATGCACGTTTTCCACACTTTTCTTTCTTTCTTTCTTCAAACTAGTTCGGTTAGTTTTCTACTTTGAATTCCAACTTGAAGTGCCTTGAGATTGTAAGATGGATATGGGCAAAGCGACACCAGCACGTTACATGTAGTGGTTCCTAAAACCGAGCTGAAATGAGTTGATCATTCTGCAACTAGATCATGCTCCGCATCTGTCAAGAATCCAAAATCCAATATGGTTGTCTTTAGTTTTTATCCCAATGAAGATGATCTTTCGTGTTAAGTAACAGCCTCTAATACTCCAACCAATTAGTTAGTTTAGTTAGTTATCCTAGAGATAATCAACGGTCAATTTTTGCCATTTCCATTAGTGAAAGCATTGACCTCTACCTTTGTATATAAACTCCAATCCCTCTCAATACAACTTAACTTTCATTTTTCATCAATCAATTTGTTACTGTTATCATATCAGTTTAGCAAATCACAATCTGCTCCTTCTCTTTCTTTCTTCATCTTCCTCATTGCCTCTCTAACGGCTTCTATGAACTCCTTTACTCTTGCCAGTATGGAAGACCAGAGCAACCCAGACTACCTTCACCCCAATGAAACTCCATATCTGCAACTGTTACAACTAGAGTTGTCAATTTAAGGCCCATGTGGGCAAGGGCCTAAAAGCCTACACTTGTAAAATGTCCATAAGGCCAAAAGCCCATATGGGTAAAGGTGGCAACTTTTTTTTATAAAAATTTCATATTTTTCAAATTTTTTTAATGGGTTGGTTCACACAGGATGTGGGTTGTCATTAACCATGTGGTAACCTTCACCCACATGAGTTGCTCCACATAGGAAAATTCCAAAATTTGGACAATAAATCATGATTTGGATTAGAATTCTCTCTATGACTAGTGTGTTGCTCTTCAACCTTTTTTTTTTTGTTTGATTTGAATTAGGCTTCAAGCTTCAGTCCAATTATATCTTGGTGGCATAATACATTTCATTGGAGGTTGTATATGTAGACCAAAAAAAATAAAAGATGATGTATCTTATCTCATGAACACAACCAATAATTCAAAAAAAAGAAAAAACACAAACCTATATTAACAAAATATTAGTCCAACACTTAAAAGTAGGTGTTAAGTGGGAATTTATCCATCACCACTAGATGGTGGTGGTCTCCACTATCTTTGCCATCATCCATCACATAAATTTAAAAGTAAATATATAATATTAAAATAGAATGCATGGTTTCAATCTCATCACACCTATTAGAGCATTTTAATCAAATATAAATCTAGACTAAGCTTTCCTGCAAAGTAAAGTTAAGCTAGTCATTCTCCCATTGCTATACCATAGCCTACCTTTCAACTCTCATCTCAAATTAGTTACAACCCTCATGCTCAAAACCGAAAACCAACATGACACAACCCACAACTACTAATATAACCATTGATTTGACTCCTATTCCTAATCCTGCACCACAACCTCCAGCTCTTGAAATTGTAATACAACCTACTTTTAGAAAATGCCGCTCAAACCATCATTGATACACAACTTGTCACATCACATATACAATCTACTAGAAATAGAAAAATTCCCACATATTTACAAGATTATCACCATAATCTTTCCACTCCTGATAGTATTCAAACAACTCTCAATCTCTAAGACAGAACAAAAGTATCCTATATCATCTATTCTCTCTTGTAACTCTTTATAAAGTAAACACAAGTCATTTATCATCAACATCTCTTTAAGCATTGAACCAAAAACCTACAAACAACAAGCCAAGTCTAATGAATGGCAAGTAGCCATGAAAGGAAAGATTGAAGCATTAGAAATGAACAGTACTTGGAAGCTTGTAGATTTACCACCATGAAAGGAGAGATTGAAGCATTAGAAATGAACAATACTTAAACGTCACAAGTTCTTTAATGTGAATTGACACCAAAACCCCCATGTGCACTATAAAGAAAGTCAATGCCTAGTTGTCACTGGTCCTCAAAACGATTAAATGCCAAACCTCTTTGTCGACATAAGTGGACCCTTAATCTTTATGTCTTAATTGTGATTTCTTATCCTTCATTTTTCCTTTTTTCCTATTCCTCAAAGTCATTATTTTCCTCATAAGCAATGAAAGCATAAGTTCCAATAATGGATTCTAAAATCTTTTTCTTTAAAATAAGAAAGATTACAACAACTCTAGAGTAAGCATAAATATTAGTAACCAATCATTCATTATGCCAATACTAAAATACTACCATATAATAAATCAAAACTCATCTAAACTTCCCTTTTTCACTTCCAACAAAAAGAATATTGTCTTAACTAGAGTTTCATTACTCAAGAATTATAAATTCGTAAAAGGGAATATAACCTCAACAAATTCTTCGTTTCATTTAGAAATTTAATCAAATAAATAGCATGTATAATGAGCAATTTTCGTACATGAGGTTGCTCACCACCCAAAACACCACCAAAAGTCATATGTATAGGTTAAAAACAAGGGATTATATATATATATATCAAACACTTAATTTTTATAAAAAATCAACCCAAAGCATCACAAAAACATGGTAAAGTGGACCTATTCAACACATAACCAAATTTACATGTTTATACATATAGCTTCCAATATTACCTCATTAACATAGATTTATACGTTTGTAAACATTAGTTCCATTCAAACTAACTACTCATCCAACAAATATGCAAAAGGTCAACCCCAAACAACCTCTACTTTCACTTAGGAGTTTTATCAAATACATGGCATACATATTTATTCAATTTTCATGCATCATACTTCACATCTCCAAACACCCCACTAAAAGCTATATTTTCAAGCTCTCATGCATAAAAAATAAAGGTATATATACATATATATATGTGTGTGTGTGGGATTATGAAGAAATTTGAATATTGGATGTATAACATTCAAACTTCTTCATAATCCACCCAAAACTCAACCAAATCATGATATAAAATGACCCCCAAGCACCAATCCAAGAATGCATCATGGGGAGGAAATCAAGGAATATTTTCCAACATTATACATATCAATCATAGGTTTTATTTTTAACATTTATCAAAAGTCACAATAACCCAACAATATTCATATAAATCATAAGCATTATAGCTCTAAAGTTTAACAAAAAAAAAGAGACATAGAAACCCCTATCATAACTTAAAGACTAGAGAGGATAGGAGTCCTTGAAGCTCCAAGAGGTGAAGGTGAGCAAGATGTCTTCCCCTCCTTAAAGATGTAGCCACGGATTTGAAGGCCTCCAAGAATGGGGTTTTGGATTTTTGAAGCTTAGGGGTGGAAGTGTGGTACTAGATGGATGGGTGTTAGTGTGTTTGGAGATTTGGGAGGGTTGGTAATGGTGATGGAGGAAGATGGAGAAAAAGAAGGAAGAAGATGAAAAAATGGAAGAGAGTTTGTATGTGTTTCCTTTTTCCTTTTCTTTTTGAGATGAAAGAAGGAAGGGTGGGAAGAAATAAAAGAATGATGTGTGTTGTATGTGTGTGTTACCATAAAAGAGAGGGGGAAATGGGGTTTAGGGTTTTTTTTTTTTTTTTTAGAGTGTGGGTGTGTGTGAAAATGGTAGTTTGACAATTAGGTATATGTAAATAAAGATAGCCTAGGGTTTCACACACAAAATCACTAAAATAAACATGAAATACCCATTAAAATATTATTTTCACACACTTCTAATTTTAAACAAAAATTATTTAATTCATCCATTTTAGAGTTTAAATTTTAGAAGGAAACACTTGAAGGGAAACCAATTTTACTAATATGCTAAATTAATTATGAATGATTAATTATCCATCAGCTAACCAAAGTAATTAATGTATAGAAATTGGGGTGTTACACATTAAATGCTTTTGTTATCACCAAAAAAGAATAGTGGCTGAAAGTGTTGTTATAGTCTGTGTGTGACATATTAAATATTATTGGGTTTACAAAATAAGTACTTGATTAAGGTATTGAAACATGTAGTATTGGCTTGGCTAACTAGCCATAAGGAATCAACCAATTTCGAATGGCTAGTACATGCATTTAGTGGTAGAAGGTGGTTGCTATTATGTGTTAAAAATATCAAACCATGGGCATTAGTTGTGAGTAGGTAAGTGGAGGGTCCGTCTATTTTCCTCGTCCACGATGACACAATTAACAAGCTGAACCGAGTCCATTTCATAAATGGAAGGCTTAGGTGCAGTGTTAAGCCATGTAAGCCTTCAATCGCAACCAAGTCAGCATAACCATTTCTTCACATTTTTGCCCTGCATAAGCCCGACGACTTGAACCACTAATTACTAAATCCTGCAAATATTAAAATTAAGCATTCAATTTCAAAAATCCAAAATGTTAATTTTTTAAAAATAATAACAAACAAAGTTACAAACTAATCAAATATGCATAACTCCTCTAATCATAAAAAATAGCAAAACTACTAAAGAATATAAATTAACAACTATCAACTATCAAACACCAAATATAAGCAAATCAAATATCAAATACAAATACTAAAAATAGTATAATAAACCAACTTACCAAAGTCCATCCATCAAGAACAAAAATAAATATTGCAAATAGAAGCATTCCTCACTTATATGGGCTACGGGTTGGTTCGCAAACTGAGGAACCCTTTTTCTCGGGTTAAGTGGTGTGGATTAAAAAAGTTCACAAGTTGGCGGACTAAAAATTTTCTAGTCCATTTTTGTGTGATTACGAGTTAAACGAGTTGATTCATGGATCGTGGTAATAATACCCAGCTCTTGTTGTGAGTAGGTCATCTAGGGTGAACGGTTATTATCCACTAAGTAACTCATGAAGAGCAGTTATCATCAACCATGAAGTTTAACAGTAGTTTTATTGAATTCCATGGGCAATTGAAGATTGAAGAATATTTAAAGAGAGAATGATGTGGAAAAAGGATCATCTCGGATTAACAACACAACTTTTATAAAAAAAATTTCTTACATTTTATAACGTTTTCCTTTTGGTTTGGTTTATGTAAGTATAGTTTTGTCATCCAAATTTTATCTTGATGCTTTGGTGTGAAGTTGTACTTATTGTTTTTCATCACTAAAATTCTCATTTCACATATTGCCTCAATCAAAACTTATTTTTAAGTAGTTGGAAAACCTATAGCCAAAAGGTAGATTCCCCTTCTTAGTGTAATTGCCTACTATTTTTGGCATAAAGAGTGAGTTTATGTGAAGACAATAGTCAATGCACGAGGAGATCGTCGACGACATGAACAACGACAAGGGCATGAATGGCTGTGGATGAAGGACTAGGTGCTTGTCGAGAGGTTAGCCGATGGAAAATGATGGTGTTGGAAGTTGCTGGTAGGGAAGTGGGGGACAAACTAGCACACAATGGACAGAGGTGAACTCAACATTTTTCACTGTAATTGAAGGTTGGATATGGGTAATGAAGGAAAACTATGAAACGGATAAGAGGGTCACTTTAAGCTATGCATCACTATTAGAGGGTGTATATATGTTTCACATATAATCTCAATTATCCATGTTAGAATGAATGAAGGGGATTGCTCTGGTGTTGTTGACAATCAATGAATGTGGTTTTGTTGGCTATGTGGCGTGCTATGCGAATGACACATGTCCATAGTTTGGGAGTTAGTGCATCACTTTTAACTACATTTTATAAATATGGTTTGTGGTTACATGAAACAAAAAACATTGCCAAACGCCACCCTTCCATCTTCTCCTTTCATTTCCTTCCTCCACTCTCCTCCATCATTTTCCACCTTCTCTCCTGCATCCCTCCACTTCTTCCCTCACTGAAGTCGACCACCACCCCAAACTCGCCAGCCGCCGCCTCGCGACGACACACTCCTTCTCTTCGACCCTCCTCTCCCCTCCTTCTCTGCGTGTTGGGCAACCCCTCGCATAGTCTATTCCTTTTTTCTTGTGCACTGCTCAACTTCATTCCTTTTCTGATCTTGAAGTCGAAGAGTAGAGGCAAAGGAGGGCTTCACGTGGTTTGCTCACTAGCCACTCTTAGCCCTCTATTCTTGACCACCACAATTGTCGTGCGCCACCAAGCCATCGTCCCTCGCCATCACCATTCGTCTCTCTAACTCAAGGCCACGAACTAGTTGCCTCCAGCAAAACCCATGGAACGCCCACTGCCAGCCCTAATCCTCCTACTCCATTAATTCTAGCCATCCATTTTTGGTTCAATTTTTTTCCTTTATTTTTCTTAAGTAATTATCTTTTTTTTCTTTCTGGATTTTCAATTGTGTTTGGTTGCTATTTTGCCTGAGTTTGTTTTGGAATTAGGTTTTAGTTTGCCTTTTTAATTTCATTTTTCTTGAGATATAGTGGCTTTTCATATTGATTGGGAGCTATTGTGTTAGTTTAACTTATTAGCTTATTAAGTTGTCTTGGAAAATGGAGGATTCAAGGGGCTAATGCATAGGAAATTGAACATAAATCAAGATGAAAGCCTAGATCCGAGAAGGAGGGGCATGGTGTCAATGAGGAGGAATGCGCCGTCGTAAGGTGGTTGCTGCCGAGTTTGGGATGGTGGGTGATATTGGTGAGCATAGGAAGAGGAAGGTTGTGGAGGTGGGGAAGTGATGGTGGAAGTGGAGGAGAGAGTGAGAGAAGCAAGAGGAGGGTGACATTTAGCAATGTTTTTGGTTTCATATAACCATGTTTATAAAATATAGTTAAATGTGATGCACCATCTCCAAAACTACGAACATGTGTCATTTGCATATCGCACACAGCCAACACCACCACATTCATTGATTGTCAAGAGCAGAGAATTCACCATGGTTGGAATGCAAGGAGCATGACACTCGTCACAATGCACTACATACATCACCTATGATTTATTGTATTGCTTGTGTTACGAAAAATTCCCAACCCTTCACTAATAATATAAGAGAAGAAAAAGGATCAATAAATGTTCTAGTCCACAATGGATGAGGTAAGTTTTCACACTTAAGAGATATGTTTGATTTGAAGTAAAAATGAGATGAAAATTTTCATGATGAGTTTTATATATTATTTTACATACAAAACTTATCCATACAAATTTCTATTTCATCTTTGACTCTCAATCAAACACACTCTTAATGATTGAACGGATGCCGCTTTGTGTTTGGTTTGGCTTGAATTATACACAATCAATGGCACGCAACTCCCTTTCTTGTTACGCGCCAAGTCACCCTTGATGAGAATCTGTAGACGCTTTATAATCAAACCAATTTCACCCTTACGAAAAATCCAACCTACTCTCATATACCACTTCAACTAAGTTAGTCATTTGGACAAACCATCCTTGTCCTTGACCATGTCTATATCCAAAACTAATAGATTGATGCATCAGCAACAATAAACGGTCAAAACTCAAAGCTTTCCCACCAACGTCATTTATTTAGCAAATCAAACACAAGCAGGTAGGGCCGAAGAGGACTCTTTCTCATGCAAACCATGAAAGCATGACAATTTTAAGTTTTACACAATACATGACCGAAGAAAAACTCAAATCATATTTTGCACAACCTATTATATTATATGGGTAATTAGCATGTGTAAATAACTTAAAATATATATTAATCTTAATAGACTTTTGTTTAACATAAACATACACAACAAGAAATAAATCGAATAATGATGTGCAAAATAACAAACCTGAAAATGTTAAACTTGAAGTCGTCATGCAAACTACAAGCAAACACAGCATGCTCTGTCCTTTGAAAAACTCAAAGACGGCAAAAAAAAAACCTTGAGATAGAAATTCATACATGTGACGTTCTCATTACAATGCAACTTGTACACAACTCTTCTCTCTCTCTCTCTCTCTCCAAAAAAACTACGTAGCCCTGGCCATGGCGTTTCAAGTCCATAGCTTCTTCTCCTTCTTCATCATCGTCGCCGTGATCTTCGCCGCATCGCCGTCGCTCTCTCAGCCACAAACTGCCGACTCCTGCAATGGAATATTCCTCTCGTACGCCTACACCGGCGGGGCGCGCCTCCCGCCGAACGTGTCCGATGCGGCGGAGCAGCCGTACAGGTTCACGTCATCGCTGACGGTTCTCAACAACGGCCTGGAGGAGCTCAAGTCGTGGAAGGTGTTCGTGGGGTTCCGGCACGGCGAGTGGCTGGTGTCAACTTCGAACGCGGTGCTCGCCGATGGCACGGGGCTTCCCGCCGGCGTAGGTAATGGGACGGTTTTCGAGGGTCTCCGCTTAGCGACCTGAAGACGGCAGCAGCAACTGCGGGGACTGGGGCAGATGATGGTTAAGGTGGAGATGGTTGGGACGGTGTTTGGGGTTGCGCCACCTAATGTGCCCATGCCTTCAACCATTAACCTGGCTAATGATGGATTTGTGTGCGGTAATCCCGCTGGTCAAGGTATACCTTC
Source organism: Dalbergia oliveri (assembly GCA_030441495.1). Lineage (NCBI taxonomy): Eukaryota > Viridiplantae > Streptophyta > Magnoliopsida > Fabales > Fabaceae > Dalbergia > Dalbergia oliveri. The sequence continues at coordinate 19,583,338 of JAMLFY010000009.1, read as the reverse complement.
TTTCCTTCATTCCATAGTAGTATATGATTCTTTGATAAAGTTTTAAAGATTGTTGCATGACATCAATTTTCGATACAATTTCAGAGTAGAAGAGTTCAACCATTCTTTACATCAAAATTAACAGTTTAATTTGTATTATAAATTTTTTTGAATCCTCTCATTTATATAACTTTTCAAACAATAAATATCAGAATTATCTCAACAATACATAAAAAGATTTCATTTTAATGTATTTATAATATCTTTTAATTACATATTACTTTACTGTATTAATAATTATTTCTTCTTACATGCACAATTTAAAAAGTTATCCGAATAAAAAATAAGTTTAATTTTAATATAACCGTTGTCTTTACTATATTTATGATACTCTTTGTCTTTTTTTCAAAACGTTCCGTTATGATATCCATCACCATAATCATATATGTTCAAATAGCAACACTTTAATTTTTTTCAGTTAACAAAGTATATGTATTAGTCAAACCAGTTGCTACAACAAAGTTATAAATTGCTAATTCAGTAGTTAATGATGAATTTATATATTTTGTGAATTAATAGTTGAGTCACTATTATGAGATTAATTTTGATAAAATGACAGTATAAATGTTCTACACTGTCATCTAATCTATCATTTCATATGATTTTTCAAGTGATAGGAGTGAAAAGTAACTATATTTGCTATTGTAGTATTATATGATTGGATGAATGTATAAACTATTTTAATTGTCATTGTATTCCAATTAAATCCCATTATTGATGCGAAACCCCATGGATAATAAAAATCAAAAACCCCAACACAAGTTGATATGGAACAACCAATAGGATATAATTGAAACCAAATAAAATACTACAGGAATTATTCTATTTTGTAAGCCTATTTAGCTTTTGATGTAACAGTTAATTACTCAACCTCACTTACATAAACAAAATTTCTTAAAAGAAACTAGAGAAATTTCATTCAAACAAAAACTAAGAAAAATGGTTGCTAAGTTTGGAGATATTTATACCTTTTATTAGGTTAATTTTATCTTTTAACCCTATTAAAATAAGCCCAAACTGCCACACTATAATGAGCTTAATAAACATAAAAAAAAAACTCTTAAAACAATTCAAAATATAAATTAAATAAATTAGACTTGGTTAAACATGACTGTAATATATTCTCAATGCAAATTCACTAATAATAATATTTTGAACTGTCCATAATTATCAATGGATGTCTTAGCTAATCATTTATGTGTCACTTCAACAAATGATTTAGTTAAGTTTTCAAAATTGTATTGAATCCACTTAGTTAACACCCTTGTAATACCCTTGTAATAGATTACATATTGCAATTCTCATCTTTTCCACCCACGCTAAAATGTCCAATTTGGCATTGTGAGCTCGTATCAATTATTAATCAGTGTAAGAATAATGTGAAAATTTTGGTGTGCCAACATTACAGTACTTTTGATATGAAACGAGATTGCGATTTAGGTTTCTTCACTTTCTTGTCTTAATGTGCTTTTGTTTGACGTTTGTTTTATGGCTCTGCATCTGTATCGTATTTTATTCCCTTTTTTTTCTTCGTTGAGAATAGCAGCAGTGTTCGTATGATTAGAGGTTTGTGCTCCAATTTTCAGTGTTTATTATTACACCCAGATGGACAATTATATTAATATATGTTCTGTTTTGAAAATTATTTCACATGGTGGAATGGTTGACATGTCAATGGCATTAAAGTACTAGTTTCTTTTCCCTTTTTCTGTGTCATATGTCATTGATTCAGAGTGTAATGATACTAAATGATTTATAAAGAAGCAAATAAAATGTACTTTTGGCTTTGGGCAAAGTGCTGTACTGATTGAGTATGTTTACTTTTCATGGCTGAATCATCAGGGAACAATGAGACTCATGTATGTTGCACAAGTGATCCCAATTTCAAAACAAACATATCCACAGATGAAGAGTTCCTACCCCGTCAGAATGGTGATCTCAGCATAATGTATGATGTGATCAAAACATATGGCTCCAATTACTGGGCAGAGGTCACAATTGCAAATCACAACCCTCTTGGCCGTCTTGACAACTGGAGATTAAGCTGGGACTGGAACAATGATGAGTTCATATACTCAATGAAGGGTGCTTATCCCTCTAATGTTGATTCTTCTGAATGTGTCTTTGGTCCACAAGGTGTATTCTACAAGGAACTCGACTTCGCCAATGTGTTGAACTGTGAAAGAAGGCCAATAATTGTTGATCTTCCCCCACAAGGTTCAATGATTCAGACCTAGGCAAAATCCCATTTTGCTGCAGGAATGGTACCATATTGCCAACAACAATGGACCCTAGCAAGTCAGCTTCAAGGTTCCAGATGCAGGTCTTCAAAATGCCACCAAACCAAAACCGTTCCCAGCTTGCGCCGCCACTGAACTGGAATGTAAGTGGCACATTCAACCCTGATTACCAATGTGGCAATCCCATAAGGGTGAGTCCTAGTGAGTCTCCTGATCCAACAGGCTTGCCGTCAAACATATCCGCAGTTGCCAGCTGGCAGGTCGTGTGCAACATAACAAGGGCCAAAGGTACAACAAGGAAATGCTGTGTCTCATTTTCAGCATTTTACAATGAATCTGTTATTCCTTGCCAAACATGTGCATGTGGATGCCCCAGAAACCCGGTAGAACATGTAACACCACTGCACCAGCTATGTGGCTTCCCTCAGAGGCACTCCTTGTTCCTTTTGAGAATAGAAGCAACAAGGCTCTTGCTTGGGCTGACTTGAAGCATCTACCAGTGCCTAACCCTATGCCTTGTGGAGACAACTGCGGCGTGAGCATCAACTCGCATGTGTCTACCGATTACCGAAAAGGTTGGACTGCGAGGATCACACTTTTCAATTGGGGTGAGACTGATTTTGCAGACTGGTTTGCTGCAGTGCAAATGGACAAAGCAGCTCCTGGTTTTGAGGAGATGTATTCATTCAATGCAAGTTCGTTAGACAGTGTGAATAACACGATATTCATGCAAGGTAAGCCAGGATTGAACTTTCTTGTGGCAGAAACAAATGGATCTGACCCTAGAAGAGATCCTAAGGTGCCTGGGAAACTGCAGTCTGTGATCTCATTTACAAAGAAAATTACTCCTGGAATCAACGTGGCTGGTGGGGCTGGGTTTCCAAGTAAGGTATTCTTCAATGGGGAAGAATGTTCTCTTCCCTTGGTATATCCAAGCAGTGGTTTCAGGAATGAGTTTTCTTTGGTTTCTATGATGTTCCTAGTTCTGTTGCCGATCATCTGGATTTGGCAATAGTGACATTGTTTGATTTTGGATGATAGATGGCTGTTGTGATAGATGATTTACACATGTAGAAACTTAATCAGAAACATCAGTGGATCAAGTCGTGTTGCTGCAACATTCATGCATCATGGGCTATTTTGGATGTGGCAATTGTTGCTCAATTGATGAGATTCTTCCCAGAGAATTCATACAGAATATTGTATTGTGTCAGAAATATAATTTTTTTAATTGAAATTTATTATTTTTCTTCACTCCGCAGATGATGTTATCGAATTTTGAGTGAGTTTACTAGAATACTTAGGGTGAGTCCTAACACAATAATAAATTTGTTACCTTGCAATTTAAAGGTCATAAAATGGCCTCACTTACTGTATATATCTGCCCTTCCTGAATCTCTCCAAGTGGACACAAAACCACCTAATCAATATCTTGTACAGTTGTTTCCTTAAATCTCCACCTGAGTACCTAATCAGGTTCATGTACGTGTATTGCATATCCTAATGAACGGAGCAGATTACCAACACCATACATAAAAGGAAAACAAGTAATATTCTAATACAGAGACAACCAGAATAGAATGACCAGATTGAATGTCATGAGCAACCAAATGAAATATCTACATGCTTACAGAAGTCATTTGCTTAATTTCAATAACATCAACAGGAAAAAAGTCGCAAAGGGACAATAGTTTTTCCATAATTTGTTATTGAAGTCGGAAATGTTCCTAGGAGTCTGCAAGTGTATCAAAACCTATGCTTCTGCAGTTGTGTCCTAAACCCAAATATCATCTTGAACACCCTAACATTAGAAGCTTGATAAGAATTTCGCCATCAGAATCAGTCAAAAATCGCAAATATGCCTTTTGCATACATGCAGTTGAAGTTTGTAGTTATTCATCTCCATCGATTGCTTAAATGATCTTGAGCAACCAAACTATACTGTGATATCCCTGAAAACCTGAATTTTTTACATCAACCAAGTCTATGTGTTGAAGAATTTAAACACAGGTCCAAACTAGCCAATTGCAGAATGATTAGGTTCATATGGGACACCAAATATTTACATTCGCAACAGCAACAGGAGGGAGAACTGACAGGTTCTGTTCTACACTGGAATGTTGTCTAAGGAATATCCATCAAACTCAAACTCATTCTCAGCTGGTCCAATGCCTTCCTGCTTCAAGAAACATGCAAGAAATTTTGATTTGTCGATAATAGAAAACTATAAACAAGCTTTCAAGTTTTCAGGATCTACAGAATGGAAGGACGGACCAACCTGTTTCAGTAGTGCACTCATAAGATCCTCCTGCCCGTATTGCTCGGGGAAGAGGTTAGTATGGGAGCTTGCATCATTAACTCTTTCAGCTTTAACTCTTAATGAATTGTCAACAAGAAGTGGATTGAAGGGTTGACTAACACTTTGGGGATTACCTTGATCCATGCCTTCACCTATGGAGAACATAGCTTTTCCAATTGGAGTAGCATCTCTATTTTGTCCAGTCTGTTGAATAGAAGAAAAACCCTGACTGACTAAAACTGATGGTGAGACTGAGACATCGACATTACCTTGTAAAGGATTTGCATGCTGAGTAGCATCATATGCCAGGCCGGTGTTTGTTAAGTCCCAATCATGGGACGTCTGATGGTGGAGTTCATTAAAAATGTCATAACTTGGAACAAATCCGCTGCATTCTTTAATTCCCAAGTAACTTCCTCTTGTAACAAGCCTTTTGATGTGATACCGGATATACCTGGACTGCTTCCAAGAGTATAACTACTGACTGACATATCACTGATTTGATTCATGGGAAAACTCATCAATGAAGAGCTTTGTGGAACTTGATTATAACCAGGATTTATGTTGCTGGAACTAGCAATACCGTTTCCCAGAACACCGTTAGAAATTCCATTTGGTAATGCAGGCTGCAACAATGATGATGGAAGCCTGTTAACATGAGAACCAGTGTTTTCACGTAGCATCTGTCCTCTTGGTTGGGATTGACCCATCTGTATCAACAAGGGGTTTCTCTGTGCAGCAGAAGCATTGACTCGCAAATTCAAGTTGGCAATGGATTGGGTAGATTGGTGCAGATTGGCAAGTTGCTTTGGCTCCATGTTGGTAGGGATTCCATGAAGCAAGTTCATTGGTCTACTGGTGCTCATATGTTGCATTTGCCCTTCTCCAAATCGTAATCTTGGGCTTTCAAAACTGAAAAGGTTCATTTGCTCAACTAGAGGCATCGGCACACCTGGTTTTGCAGTTGGCCTGCCAAGTCCTGCTGCTTGAAGCTTGGCTAGGCTTTGTGCTGGGAGTTGGCCAGCAACTGAAAGAGCTTGAAGATCAATTCCATTGACTGAAGTTGGCCCAAACGTTGCTTCTTGTGGGCTCATGAAGGAGTTGTTCTGCTGCTGGGAAACTCCACTCAACCTTCGAAGATATAAACGGTATTTCTGTACCAAAAGACACATGAAAAAAAGCATTAGCTACTTCAAGCAATAGCATAGATGAGCTAAACAAAGATATAAGTATGTATAGCATCAAGGAAAATGCAGCTTGGTATGAAATAAGCTCGAAGGAAAGTGACGCATGGTTTGCGGCATGTTTTCTTCATTCTTTCCCTATCTTATCTTCTGTTTTCATCGAACTGGATATGCAATAGCTATCAAACATGTCTCTTTTGTAATATTTATTTTGTACCAAATAGCAAAACTGCAAGATTATTTCTACAAACATGCAGCACAATGGTAATCATACCTGAAGGTGGCTGGCAACGTTTTCTCTGGTAAGTCCAGGAACATTCATCAATTCCAGAATCTTTTTAGGAACAGCCTCTGTATAAAATGTCAAATTTGGAAAAAAAAAAGATGAGACTGTTGCATTTTAGATAAATCTCTAACAAATCCAGTAGAATAGATCATCATAATTCTTAATATGTAAGAAGATATTCAGTGAAGTTATCTATGGGGTCACAAAACCTAGGGACAAAAACAAATTTGTAATGCTAAAGCCACAATGGAATCTTAATTGAGTATTAAATTTTTTTACTCGAAACACTTATTTGTCTATCTGTGAACAATCTAGAAAGCCTAGATGGAGTTATCCCAACTATTGCAACCGTATAATAAAGATGCAAGTATTAATACTTGATAGTGTTGATTTGCTGCTCTGACGACTCTCGTAAGACAATTCAACATTGGAAAGTCAAGGGTTATGTAATAGAAGTGTTAAGAGGCATTCTTTGTCATGTTAAATAGGGCTGACTGGAAAAATGACAACCAAGAAAGAGAACATTTTTGCAAGGAAGCAATTGAAAAGTACATACTGTCGATTCCCAGTTGATTCACGGCAGCCATAAACTGTTGATGGAGCTCAACAGACCAAACAACCCGCGGCTTCTAACGTGGAACTATCATCCCTCTCATCTGCTTCTTCTTCACCTTCCCTCTTCTTCTTCGAGTTCTTCCCTTCATTTGCTGAGGATGAGTAATCTGCGTCATCAGATGCCTTCTGCAGCTGATCTCCTTCATCTACACTACCTGATTGCTCCGGATCTTTCCACCCATTCTTTCTCTTCCGAACCACATGCTGCCATATAGTCTTTAAAGCCTCGATGCGCACAGGTTTAATTAGGTAATCGCAAGCACCATGTGTCACACCTTTCATAACAACATGTTTTCCATCATCTGCTGACATCACTGTAAACATTGAATACAACACGTAAGTGACTACCTCAACGCAATCTATCAATCGATCAAAACTAATCAAAAGGATGCTTACTAATAACTGGTAGGTCCATCTCCAACCCAATATGCTCCAAAAGCTTAAATCCATCCATATCAGGCATATGCACATCACTGATAACAATGTCAAATCCATTCTTGTTCTCTCTCAGAAGCGACAATGCAACCTCAGCTCGCTTGCATTTGGTAACTGAAATGGGACCAAAATCCCTCAAAACTTAGAAGAAAATCCAAAATCACATAAATGAAACAAAAAACAAATCTGACATATATTCATTCCTGAAAGTTCTTATAACCAAATTCCAAAGGTCTGCAAAAAGGAAAACAAAAGCAAATCTAGAATCTCAATCCGTGCCCTGTTAAACCAAATCAAACGCATCAAAAAACCAAACTTCAAAACAATGATGGCAGCAAAAAAGAATCTGAAATTACAGCAACCATAGATAAAACAACATGGTTGGAGTAAAAGAAGTGATCACCATCTAGTATCTCTATATGCATATAATTGAAAAAAAAATGATAAAGAAGGTAAGTTGCATTCTTTTTCACAAATTCATGATGGGAATCAAGCAAAAACCAAGTTGAATAGAAAGAATTTTGCAATTGAAGAGAACCAAAAGAAAAAGAAAAAGAAAAAGAAGTGATTCAGCACCTTCATAGAGGCAAGCCTTTAGCATCCTCTCAAGGATCATAAGGCAAGTAGGGTCATCATCCACAACCAGCACCCTTAGACCCGCCGGAAACCGGTCGGAGACGCCGTCTCCGGCGGACTTCAGCGTGGTGCTTGAACTAGGCGTTGACATGGATACCTTGCCGTTGCTCAGATTCATGGTTCAGAGATCCAAAAAGAGAACACACGCACACACACAAAAGAACATGAAACACAAACACTAACGACACAACACAACAAAACAGTGACAACACTGTTCCTTTCCTTCACATAGCTGAAATTGACATGGAAGTGAAAAAACAAAACTTGGGGAGTTTGAGGAACTTAGTCGAAGGAACAGAGAAACAGGGTGGTCGAATTTTTCCTTTTTTTTATTTTTATTTTCTTGGAGCAGATAATATATAATGAAAAATTCGGGTTCTGGGGTCTGGGGTCTGATTCTGAAGCTGGCGATGCTGTTGTCACTGTTGCACGCTGATGCTGAATTTCTGGCATATTATTAGTCTGCATTATTATTAGTTTAAATACATTTTCTTTTTTGGTTCTCTAAAAATTATTTGTTTAATTTCAGTCAGAACGTTGTTAAAATTATTTGCTTTTTAGTCTTTGTTGTTCTGTCTCTGATAAATAATTGGGGGTAGTAAAATGGATTGTACCTCACTCTTGTCAACCTGTCATATTTTTAATTCAAATAATTAAAATATGTTAACTTATTTTCTTATTTTTTATGATAATTTATGGTGGGTCAATCTATTTAGTCCCGTTTGTCACATCTAATAATTAGACTAATAGGGAGTCTAACCATTCAATTGAACATTACAAATTATAGTTACAGGAGACTGATACTAAAACCATGATGTTTCAACAATATTTGAAGTGAAATTAAATAAAAAGGTTTTTGGGATGAAAATCAAAATTTGCTAACTTTTTAAGTAAAAGTATATTTTTACTTTCATTATATATTTTGTTTTTATTTTATTATTACTACAAAATGAATAATAAATTGTTGGCCTTGTGTTTAATTATTTTTGACGTTTTGAATATTATATTCAAATTTCAAAGCAGGGTCTCGCTCTTGTGCTCCTGAAAGAGTGGATCCAGCTCATTCATTGGATTAATTAACCCCACACACACCTCGTATCTTAAATCCACTTTCGATTACACCAGTACAATGTCACAACTCACAAAAAGGTTCTGAAGTGGTAAACTCTGGGATACCGCAGCAGACAACGCAAGTCTAATGATGATGGTAGATTTTGTAGGATATATATATTTTTTAATATTGATTGTCTTCAAAATTGGATGATTAAAATGTTCCATGGTTTTTCTTCATTGTAATGCATTTGTACAACTGTTTGTCACGAAACAGGTTGCAGAAGAGAAAAAATATGATGTGGCAGAAATCACAAAGAGACTGCTAATAAATTCGGTTGATAGTTGAGATAATACATTTCGTAATATACCTTTTAATAGAATGGACTTGTCATTAGGCATGTTAATCATTTATTATTAATTTGGTAACACAATAATTAAAATATGAAATATGAAAACCACGTGATGTGGCATGATGGTACAAACCTAGTCCTTTAACTATAATCAAGGTTTGAAATCATCACTAATGAAAAAAGCTATTTACCTTTCAGGAAAGCTTCTTGACCAGAAAATAAAAAAATAATTAAAGTTAGAACAGTTTTTTCCCTCTTAAAAATTGTTCGTGTATTTTCGAGCTAGAGATAATACTTAGGTAAGAGCAGTGCCATAGAATTGAGTACGAATGTGAATTTCGTAAAATCAGACTAATTGCCTTTGGCTTTCCACTTCATATCCCGAATTGCGAAATTCTTTTCGTGCTATTTAGCATTTTCCGTCGAGTAAAGCTCTCCCAAAATTTAGAGTTCTTGTCCTTCATGTTGTAAGTCAAATTTACTTAACATCGTCATTAATTTCTGCTACAACCAACTGCTTTTAAATTACGAAAACAGAACAATTGAAATTAAGGAACGGAATAAGTGAAATTGGGGAGCCAAAGGTGAGAATATTTATATGGTAAAATTGTAATAAAATCTCAATGATTATACATAATTGTAAAATTATTTTGAATTATTGTAAACTCAAATCAAATGGAAGTTACTTACATGGCACATATCAAGAATCATAATTTTAATTCAATATTTATCAAAATCATAATTGTAATTCAATATATTTGACTCATAAAATTGATATCATTCCTTTTGTGTGTATATTTCCTAGTTACAACAAACTTTATTTTATTACTCCATTCGTTCTTGAATAATTGTTCAATTTTAAATTTTACGAAACTAAATAAATGATTGAAAAAATATCAATATTATCAAATGTTAAAAGTAATTTACCAAATTATCCATCCTCCGTCAATTCTCTATTCTCCTTTACTAATAAGTAAATAGTATTTAATAGGATATTATTGAAAAGAAATAATTAATACTACTTAAATTCTTTTAAATATAATGAACAATTAAATTCGCATCCAAAATTGACATGGCTTTATCTTCTATGTACGACTGGCTTCAATTATCAATCATATTTGGCTAACCAACATTTGTATGTCCGTCAAATCAGAGCCAGGTTGAATTAATCGGGTTTCTAATAATAATATTAAAATACCAATTGTTCTATCAAGACATAAAGAAGCTGATGTTATTTAATGATTATTCTTTTTTAAAACCAATAATTTTGCTTTTATTTATTTCATTTTTAATAATAAAAAAAATACAAGTATTCTCTTTCTTGCAACAGCCTTGCTTGAGTTAGGTAAAACCTTTAGATTGGCAAAATTTTCCCATACAAATTTTAACGTTGTTGCATGTCCATGTTTCGAACTTGAAACTTCTACCTAAGTTAGAACAACTCCCACCGCTGACCTATACGTTTATTTGTGTTTTTTTATTTATATTTACCTATTAAGTGTCATTTTGATTATTTAATAAAAGGCTTAAATATGTTTTAGTCTTTATAAATATGAGTTATTTTTGTTTTAGTTCCTTTGAAATTTTATTTTGATTTTGGTCATTTTTTTTCCATTCTTATATTTTTGGACCTTTTTGTGTAAATTCAATATTAAATAACGATACTTATAAGGATAAAAAAAATTTAATATTTAAAGTGCCAAAATAATTTTTTCAATATTTCTAACAACTAAATATATATTAAAAATATTGTTTGAGACCAAAATTTAGAACAACAAAGACCAAAAATTTAAAAAAGAACTAAAACCAAAGCAAAAATTTTAGAGGAAATGACCAAAATCAAAATCACCTATATTTTATAAAGACTAAAAACATATTAAAGTCTTAATAAAAATATCTAAATATATGTAATCAAGGAGAAGGGCTCCTAACAACCAAGAATTAGTTGTAAAAGAAATCCATTTTTAATATGTTCTTCAGAGCTTCTATTGTCAATAACTCCAAATCTATACCATATATGAATCATTAAGAGTAAAAATTCAAATTGATCATTGGCAATTTATTGATGAACAAATTATTAGTTCCAAAAAAAGGACACTATGGGTCCCTAACAATTTTGTTGATGGACAAATTGGTTCTTGGCATCTTTTCTAACCCCCATCATATACCTGTAGTCTCAACTGTCAAAGGAGCAACGTCCTAACCGAGCTCCTCCCTTCAGACTAAGTTCAAGTCCTCTTGGATGAGCTCCACCTTTCCTAGCCAAAATCCTTTGCCATCTTCATTGCCTAGCCGACCTATGACATGTCCAGACTGACCTATTTTTGTAATTGTCAAGACCTATAGTATCATATTTTTGTAATTATGAAGGACCTTAACACTAATATTTTTTTATCAGGTACCAATTTATCTATCAATAAAATTGTTAGTAGCCAATTTGAATGTTTACTCAATTATTAATTTTAAAACTTATCTCTCTTTTCATTAAAATCGATGTATGTGTTTTGTTTCTCTTTCTCACTTATTTGCCAATGGTAATATTTATTGAAATTTGATATTTTTACGAAAAATTATAATTTTAATTAATTTTATAAAATTTAAAAATTCTTGTTTTGATTTTATATTTTATATATAAATAATTTCATAAAACTTATAACAAAAAGTTATTACTATAGCAAAATTTTTGTTGTATTAATATTTCATTATTTTTAAAATTTTGAATCACACATTCACATAATCAAATTAGAATTAAATTTAGAATTACAATTCGCGATATAATTCTTTAGAGAACCCAAATATAAAATATAAGATTCCTAGCCAATTTTAATTCCAATATTGAAAACATACCTTGCATTTTTAAGGAGAAATTATAAATCCTTTGTCCAGTGCAAAGAATTAAATTTTATAAAGCCATAAAGATTGATTTAGTGGTGAGTGATTTCGATAGTATGTAAAGTCCTAGATTCAAACCCTAACTCGACCACTACAATTTCATAATTAGATTTTATAAATTAAGAAAAGGAATAAATTAAGAATTTCTAAATTAGTAAACTGAAACAGAATTTTTATTCTAAATTCACAATAAAAAGCAATTGAAAAAAAAAAAGAAGAAAAGTGACTCCAAGCGTAATATTATATATAACTGAGTTGACTTCCGCTTGCCTCTCTAAAATGGTGCAAACTAGTACCTTCACTAATGATTTTTAAACTACTTTTTTCTACAATTATATATTACCGGCGTATATTTTCTCCATTTCACTCTATTTATAAAAAAAATAAAAATGCATATATTTAGAAAATAATAAATAAATATTAGTAATAGTAGAAAGTTGTGCAAGTGAATATGATTGTCCCTGTTAAAAACATAGTCTTCAAGCATGATTGCAATGCTTTCGAAAAATAAAAATATACAAATACAATTAATAATGTTAAGGATAATATTGATATAAAAAAATATTTCCTTGATATAACAAATGAACAAATATTTTAAAATAAAAAATCTCAAAAATTTGACAGATGGAATGACATAAAAGGAATATATGGAATACATATTAAGCCGAGCATTATCCCACGTTCAATCTCTATGACATCTCTCTGGATCTCTCTTCTTCCCCTTTTCTCTTCTATCTCTCATTTTTAAGAGTCACATTATTGAAACTCATTTCACATATCACATTATATATGTGGACTCATTTATTAGCATCAACTATTAAAATTAATAATCACAAAATAATAAAAATAAAAAACTTATCATTTTAACATTGAATAATGAATGAGTTAAGTATGATATTCGAGACGAAATTAATATCTATAACATTTATCCTTATTCAAATCCTAGCAAATAAGCTGGAAAACTTGCTGGTTTGGGTCAATGTCCACATACATATAACATTCAAATCCCTCAAGTCAAGTCATGCATTTGACTTACAAATTATCCCTCCAGTATTTAATGGAAGAGTGATATTAGTATGCACTCAAGTTCACAATTAGTACAATACATGGCAATATATTAACAATTTAAAATATAATTTAATATTATAATATACGGATAACAAATTAATAATTAATATATTATCATGTGACAGTGCACAAATAAGTCCAGGAATATATATATATATATATATATTATCACCATTCTTAATGGAATGGGATGCAACTTAATTAACATGCACACCATGTGGAAACGTAACCGAGTATAAGCATTTGGAAGTCGGCAAGTTTTGTTCCTTGCAAAGAAATTCAGCAATAATCAGTTAAACTTAGCATTGTGTGCTCAAATTCATATAGAAATAAAGAAATGTTTTCCCATTCCAAAGCAATGTTGTGCCAATGGCAATCAACACAACCGATATGGGGGTGGTTCATGTTTCCACTTTAATGTTCCGAGCGTGATCATCTCAACTTATGCAAATTCTTCTAATATTAATTCATTGGTTGAATCTCAATTGTCCACTATATTTAAAATTTTTATTTTATTTTATTTATCTATTTATCAAATCAAAAAAGTATTTTTTTTATTTATCAGCTAATCCCTTATTATAATTAATTATATCTTTTCTACTTTTATTCTTTTCAAGAGTATAATTATATTAAACATGGATAATCTTGTCAATTAACACACTTTATAATATTATCAATATTCATTTGTTACTTTTTTAATATGTGTGTTTTTTTCTTTTAGATAATTAAGATACAACAGAGGGAGTATTATTTGTCATGACCCAAAAATAGTATATTATTTATTATTCTTTTTAAGTTTTTACTTCAAAATGCATTTATTAAAGAGAAAATTATTTATGATACTTGGGATTAGGTACAGATTAAATAGAAAAAAATTATCTAAGAAATTAATGTTCAAAACTCAAAACAATCAAAGTGTTACAGATTTCAAGTGCAATGGTTAATAATACCCTATCATAAAGTTCAATATAATGTGCGCAAGCTGTTGAAAACCTTTCTAGTTTTTGAATTGGTGAAAGAGGACTCGAACTGGTAACTCTACTTTTGCAGGCACCCCAATCCAAAATGAATGATAATGGTTTGCCCTATGTGCAGTGTGCACTCTGACTATTTTGTTTGTTTTCTGTTTTTCATTTTCTCAAATTTATTTTATTATTCTCTAATTTTTGATTGGTTACTCAACGGTGCCTTCCCCCTGAGCGAACACGTGTCTCTTAGCTCTTGTTTCATCGGATAAGGTTTCCTTGTCTCTTAGTATCGTTCTTTCGCTCTCTACTCTCAAAATACGTGCTCTCATAATTAGGGTTACATGTTCTGCCAGTCACTGAACCATTTCTTACTACTGAAGAATGGCACTGCTCATATGGAGTTAAAAAAAAACGACCATACTTCTCCGTAATGTTAACGTAATTATTTGATATGTTTGTTATGTCTGTTGCACTATTTGAAAATATGTTTTGTTGTAAATACAATATTTCACAACATTATTTAATTAATCTTTAAATAATTATTATAATGCCTTAATCACATAATCACATGTAAGCACAGTATGTTCTCAAAGAGCTCAGTGGTTGTCTGTAGTCTTGGTGGAATGACTATTGTTGAATTCACATAAATTTTATCTGGTAAAAAATTTATTTAATTATATTTAGAAAAAAATTATTTTTTCAGTATACATTTTATAAAAAATATGAAATCAAACAATAAAGTTGGCTTAGACATTATTAATTGACCACAATATTGAAAGAAATAGGTCTATGATACAATACAATAATTATAATTCATTAACATGTAAAAAATAAAAATAAACATATTATAATGAAGATTTTAATTTTTATGCATGGTTAGTATAAAATAACTCCACAATAACATTCAATCAAGTATTACTGTATATAAGTAAAAGTTGTCTCTTTTTGAGATAGTGAATGTGAAAGCTAACCACTTTTGCTTATATAGCAACTTTCGATTAAATATCAGTGTAAAATTACTTTAAAATGGTTATATATAGAAATTAAACCCTTAAAACATTTAGATTTAATTTATATTTTAAAATAAATCCACCAATAAAATATCATAGTAGCAATTGTATTAGTTCAATAAAATATTTACAATATGTGAATGAATTAGTTGTTGCATTTGGTAATAGATACCTGGGAAATAAAAAATATTTACTTGAATCCCAAACTTGATAAATTGAAATTAAACATTATTTGCAATGAACCAATAGTTACAGAAAAATAATGTAAAAATAAAAAATATATAAGAAAGTATCATCGGAGCAGTTCCTTAAATAAGCAAACAAGGCAATCGAATATTTTTTAAAATATAATATTTTCTGTTCTTTTCATAGCAAGAAAAGCAGTGAAGCATAGGGAAAAAGCAGCATTCATAATGCAAAACGTATATTCGCTTAGGGACCTTTTCTGCATTACGATGAATATAAATAAATAAGTGCACACATGGAGCGCTTTACAGTGTGAAAAAGTGGGAAGCGCTTGCGTTAGAGTGAGCAGCACAACACAACAAATCTCCCTAGTAAGCAAACAAACAATATGAGTTCAAAACTTCAAACTATCACTGCCACATTCTCTCGTCTTGGCTATCCCCTTTGCCTTTTATGTCAACAGATTTGAATCTCAAAGTTCATGATTTCATATTTACTATTAAAACTTTTGTCGATAATTAAATTCACATCATAAATAAAAAGGTGAGGACAAAGGATATTAAATCAAAGCATGTTCAACTTCTACATATGGGATGGGACTGACCCAAGTGTTAAACCATAGCAGATCCGCCCTGCAGCAGACATAACCAAACAGTTTCTATTATAATAATGAATAACAATAAAAAAACTAATTATTTTGTTTGTCTTGCTTAATTGTCTACCCGTTTATTGTTGTTATATATATATATATATATATATATATATATATATATATATATAAAAGGTAAAATCCACTTCTAAGTATTAAAAATGACACTTTGTAACTTTATTTATTTGAAAAACCTACAACCTAAACCATTTTATTAAGAGCGTGTTTGGTGTATTCTTATTTTATGATTTGATTTTATAAATTATATTTAAATAATAAAAATAATTACAGAATAAATAATAAATTTAACTTTATGCACTTATTTCATGTTGTTTGATGTCTACATATTAAATAAACTTATCTATCATAATCACTTTTTATATATTAAAATGATAGATGATTTTAAAATTTAGAATTAAATAATTATCTTAATTAAACATTTGATAATAAATATTTTAAATAAATAATGAATGACAATTAAATAAATATTCAAAATGATATTAAAATACATAAATTAATAAAAATTAATATATAAATTTATAATACATGATAAATAATATAACATTTCTTGTAAAATAAAATTATATATAATAAAAATTTAAAATTTTAAATAATTGTTATAAATTAATATTTTAATTATCAATTTTTGAAATTTATCTATCAATGATTCATAAATAATGTAAAAGATGGAAATATTATAACAAAAAAAATTATATATCTATAATCTATCTATAATAATACTAATATTCCAACTCATATCGAGGAAAGTTTTTAGGTGTCATTTCTAGGATAATTTAGGGCCCAAAATTTTCATAACTTTAATCTATAATTATTTTTAAAAAAATCATAATCATAATTATTATATATCATTAGAATATCATTGAAGATTATCAATATTTAATGAAATATCTCTTTTATCATTTAAATAATAAATATGATGATCTATCTATTTTGAAACCCAACCCTTCCTTTTTTATTATTTTTTGTAATCTTTTTTTATGATCAAAGATAGATATTTAAACAAATATTATCATATTTTATTTACATATTCTTAAATTGCATTTCCTCAACTTAATATATTATATCTTGAATTGATTTATTATGCATATAGGACTATTAAAAATAAATAAAAAATAAATGAGATAATAACACATGTTAGCATAGAGATCCTTAAACAAACAAATATCAAAACACAAATATAGAAGAGAGAAAAACTAAGAGCTGGAAAATAAATTTAATAGTTAATTATTTTAAAAAAATCACCTTCATATCTCTCTATAATCAATGCAACCTAAACACTCTATATGAAATATTATGATATTTATTGTAAATGCCAATTGAAATAAGGCTGATAAAAATATTATAATTGAAATAATTTAACTTTAAAATGATAACAAAAAGATAAAGGAAATGGAAGTCGAATGTATTATTATAGTATTAAAATATTATAAGTATAATATTAATAATTAATAAGAACAAATAATTAGATAAACGAAACAACTATTATAAAAAAGTTATTATAATAGACTTTTGAAATTGTTTCATCATGTGTCATTTTTTCATAATTTATATTGTTTTAAAAAAAATTTACTTCTTAAATAAAGGGTACTTTTTTATGGAAAATAAAAGATATATTTAACATTTCATATACAATTAATTACAAAATTTTCAATTTTGAATTGAAAATCATATTCAATTAATGCACACCTTTTCACATCTACAATAAATATCAATTGCAAAATTCAAAATCATATTTAAATAAGGAAATATTCATAAAATTTACAAAAATTGAATGTTGTGATTGGTGCTTATGATTGGTGCTTATTTGTTAAATTGATCTTTCATAAGCTAAATTGGGGAAGTAATTGCAGCACAGCTTTTTTCGGAGACGCCAAAATGGTTAGGAGAGAAGTACTGGGGTGCTGGAGATGCCCATTGATGTTTGAATGGTATGGAGAGAAGTACGGGGGTGCTGCGCATGGATTGGCTGGGATTATGCATGTTTTGATGGATATGGAGTTGAAGCCAGATGGGCACACTTAAATACATGATACATAACCACTTTCCCACTGGAAACTATCCTGCTAGCGAAGAGAGACACTCTTGTGCATTGGTGTCATTGATGTTTAAATAAATACTTGCCAAACGAGTTTTTGGTTTTATTGTTTTAAAGATTTGTTTTTTAAAATAATTATCCAAATAGGTTTTTAGTTTTTTTATTATTAAAAAACTATTTTGAGAGTAAAGTTATCAGATAGACTTTTTGGTTTTTTAATTTTTAAAATCAATTTTAAACTTGTTTTTTAAAATAATTTTAGAAAACAAGAACACAAGAACACTCTCAAACAAACCCTTAGAATTTATACTCAATAATTATCATTTTCAAGTCATGAAAATCTTTTATTCTCACCCTTCAATATGGAATAAATCTCTCTAAAACATGATAATATTTCTTTTATGGGAATAATTAATAGCCGAGAATAATTTTACAAAGCTTATAATAAGTATACAAAACAAATCATTCCTAAGCAATTATTTTTGAAAATATATTGGTACGTACATACTTTGAAACAAACACCCCTTATGGAATGATGTGGACAATATATGGGACGATGGGGACTAGGTTTGGTTGCAAAGAAATGAGATGAAAATATGGGGATAATAACTTTACGGAGGAAAGGCAACGCTTGTGGCAGACAGAGCTAACGTAGCTACAAGAGTTAAGTCACACTAGGAAACCCTGGTAGAGTCCTTATTCTAGAGAGACAAATAATTCAAGATTTAATTTAAGAACTTTCATGATCACGTTGAATTAACAAAATTTTGGATTTTTTTTTAACTTCCATAAAATATAGATGTTAGCTTATTATAATATAAAATTATAAGTCATATACTCTTTTAGTAATTAGTCAAGCAAAGTAATTTTAATTAACATCACCCAAATAATATTTATTTAGTTAAACTCTTTCAAACCTCATTGCCTTTTATATATGAAAAAAAGAGTAAAACTCATACTTTTGAGATGAAAGGTTCTCAAATATAAATCATGTTATGATTAACTAATTGTTAAGTCCTACATCAGCTACCTATATGACCTATATATGCTTTATAGTTAGTTGGGCAAACCCCCTTTGAACTAACTTTTGCAATGGAGTTACACCCACAACTCAAGAAAGTATCAAAGCCTTGTTATAATAAGAGACTTGTACATTACGAGCCAATTAGATGACAACCTCTATTTAGACATTAAGGCAAAAGGGGTAGCGGATCAAGTCAACCTAATAAATCCAATTGACTCCAAATAAACCAATTAAATCGGTTTGAGTTGGTTTGGATCATCGCATTATATTGGGTAAAAACCAATCAAACCCAAAAATAATTGGCTCAAATATTAAATTTCATAAATTTCAACTTGATGACCCAACTTGATCATATTTTTTATATAATATATATTTTAAATTTTTATGTATACAATGTATTTAGTTAATAAATTATACTTTAATTATTTTTATTGACTTGTTAAGCTATATATGTATATGAAATTAATAAAATTTTAAAGTTTGTGATTTTATTCCATTTTAATTAAATTAAATATAAAATAATAATATAATTGGGTAACCCTATCACTCAAACTAAACCAACCTAATTTTAATTAGTTTGGTTCAATTTGGATTTGGTCACAAAAAATCTATAACCCAAACCATCAAAATCGATCCGTTTGGATTCATTTTCCCCAAACTAGAACTAACCCAACCAGACTCCTGTAACCCCCAAGTACTCATTTCTATGTGGTTGAGTCACATAAAAATTAAAAATAAGGAATTACGCCCTATATCATGATGCTTTTCAATATTAGACATAAAAGTTGCTAAATATTCTAGCAAAAATTTAGCATGGTAAGCATAAGTATCATGTCTCCTGGAAGACTAAAAATCAACCAGTTATCCATAGCTAACCTGACATAAACATAAACATAAAAATTTAATATCACACATCATCATCATGAGGCACACATGCCACTCAATCCACAACATAAACATAAAAATATAATATCAGGAGATAAGCGGCCTCATGGGTCAAAATAGCTAAGAGAATAATAAGTCATGGCCTCAAGCCACAAAATACAAGACATAGAAGAAATAAGAGGTCTTATAACCCAAATATTAAAAAAAAGATCCAAGTTCCAAACTCCAAAAGAAATAAAATGAGATATAATTCCATAAGCATGGAGCAAAATAACTTGAAGATTTCAGAATATCAAATGAGATCAAGTGATATAGCATAATTTCCAAGCAAAACAAAAGCAACAGTGTAATGACCAATTTTTCCTTCTATGCAAAATGACCAAAATTCCCTTGAAATAATTTTTGCACAAGAATAAAGGACTAGCCTTGGCCATCCTCAAAGGTTTAGTTTAACGTTTGAAGGGGACTATATGTATTTTAGATAACAATCATTGTGAAAATTGCAATTCCTAAATTTTCTGGATAAAATTATCAAAATACCCCTAAGGTAATTTAATGCAGATTAAGTGACGACCAAATCTAGTCATTTCGGGAATTTGATATGTTAAGTTTAGAGGATATTTGATG
This sequence comes from Dalbergia oliveri, assembly GCA_030441495.1. Lineage (NCBI taxonomy): Eukaryota > Viridiplantae > Streptophyta > Magnoliopsida > Fabales > Fabaceae > Dalbergia > Dalbergia oliveri. The sequence continues at coordinate 19,562,836 of JAMLFY010000009.1, read as the reverse complement.
TTTGAGTGAATCCTGAGAGTTTTTATGTAAATTTCCCATTTTATCCTAGAGTGCTAATTAAGCCTAATCAAAATAATTAAGAAAATAATGGCATTTAATTGTTCAAGAATATCTAAAGAGTTATTAATTATCTAATTACCACTAGTTAAAAGTGTAGTGGTATAATGACAAAAAGATTTGATGACATCACTAATCACTACATTTGTCTTTTAATACATTTTCTACCTAATCTACTCTACCTCTTTAGCTAATTCCTAAAATACCCCTAAACCTAATCCAACTACCCCATAAACAAATAAAAAAACTCAACCACTTACTCTTCATCATTAGTGTGCAGCTGTCACCCCCCACTCACACACAATCACATTTTATTTTTCAAAAACACTCCACCAAACTCGCTTATCTTCATCCTCCATCACCACCACCTTCTCTACCATTATCATCTCGTAACTCCTTCAATTCTCCACCAAATCCAACAAATAAATATACTTTTCCATAGCTCTTCCACCTAACAAACATAAATCCACCATTAATTTTTCAAAAAAAGCCTCCTCCTACCCGTTCTGGAGCAGACCAAATTCGTGGGCAAAGGAAAAGAAGAGTTTTTGCTTCCTTTCTTGGGAGATCAAACTTTAAGGAGCTTGTGGCTGCCTTGATCTCCAGTAAAAATCATATTTTGGTAGGGGTTTGTGTTTAAACTTACTTATCTTATCTTGTTCTCTAACGTTGGTTAAGAAGGCTTGAGTTTTGATGAATGTTTATGCTTGAAAGATTAAAAGAAGTTGTATGTTGTGTTGCTGAATTCTGGATTTAGTAGACAACTTGGTTTATATGATTTTATTCACATAGACGGAGATAATATTATGAGCTAAAATTTGTATATGATGAATCTAATATATGGAGGTATCTTTAGTACTTTTCTTGAGGTGTCTTGATGACTTTTTCTATTTTTAAAAATTTAGAAATCAAGAAGGTTAGAGTTTCAGTGTGAATAGTAATTTCTAAAAATCCTAATTTGTATAATTTTGTTACTATATCAAATGATTGAATTTTAACTTGAAATTGTTACAAGATGTTGTGGACATCTTGAAATTCAACCATAAATTTTTATATAATTTTTTTAGTTCATTTGATAGGGTAATAAAATTGGAATTTTTAACTATTGGCTAAAATAGGTAGTTTCTAATCTCCAAAATTATATAATTTTATTAATATAGCTAGAGGCCTTATTAGGCTTTGAAATTTTTACAGGTCCTCATAAAAATATTGAATTATCTCTAAAAAATTATTTTGCTCTATTTTGATGATGTTTAGTAACTTAGTCATATTTTTCTTTGAGATTGAAATTTCTGGACAACATAATTTTATGTTTCAAAGTTTTACAAAAGTTTGGATTTTGGAATATATAGATTCAGCCAAGGTAGTTTCTCCTACAAGGAAAATTTTATTTTTAAAACTAACCACATATTTGAAATCTACATGAAAAATGGAGTAGGTATATGTGATTTGAGCATTTTTGTAATTATATATAAAATTTGGGGTTGAAATGTAATTTTAGAAAGTTTAGGAGTTTTTATGCAAAAATCAAATATTTGGGGAGTAAAACTGTAAGAATGGGTTCTGAAATAATAAAGTATGTGTTTAGAAGGGAAAAAAAAAGAGTTTTTGGGTCATTTTATAATTTTAGTAAAGTTGAGGGATCAAATTGTAATTTCTCAAAAGTTTGGGATTTTTGCGTAAATTCTAAAATTTTCAATGGCAAAATTGTATTTAAGTGGAATTAGGATGAAAAACCTGTTTTGGATGAAAAATTTAGTTAGAGGTTATTTTGTAAATTTTATAAAGTTAGAGGGCTAGTAGTCTTAAGATTTTTGAAAATAAATTGTTAAAATATATGTTTATAGGAAGGTAGTCTTGGTTTTTCACAAACATTTGGAAAATAGAAAAGAAAAGAATGCTCTTCAAGCTATTTATGTTATCAAACTCAAGCCAATTTATTTAAAAAGACTTGTACTTGTGATGCTATAAAATGAATGATCGTTAGTTATCTATTGATGAATTGTGACTATTTATTGTACCTGTATACCTTACTTGACTGAATTGTGATTATTGATTATTTAACTTTGATATACACAGAGAATATATATATACACTCCTAAAAAACCTATGAGACTTTTACATAATGTTGGAACATGAAATTCTATAAAGTTAAACTTAATGTTAAGTGAAGTTGTTCCATCTATCCTCATTTAAATCTAGCGACGACTAGTTAGGTTGAGCTCTTCCTAAGATAGGTGATGCGGAGTTTAGGTGACAATTAAAATCTAATGATGTAGTTGGTTTAGGTGACATGAGAGATAGTGATACATTAAAAGAATTAAAGTTACTAAACAAAGTGTTAAAGAAAGTATGATATTTTGATTCTTTTTACTCTTTCATGCAAGTTCTCTCTATGTGATTTATATAACAATAATGGCAAGCTCTCTAGATTATTATTTATTAATCAAGATTTTTTACAAGACTTAAAATGTGGATCACTTCGAGGCTTTTATTTGTAAACTAATTAAAATATACTAAAGTATGCTCACTTATTTTGTAATTAATCCAAAGTGACTTGGAGATAATAATGATGACACTTATACGTTTTCATTTAATTAAGGATTCCTTGGATTCTCACCCATTTTTCTTTTTCCATGTCATCTTCAAACAAGCCAATGGACCAAATCCTGAAGTCCCTTGATTTCTTGAATGGAGCTAACCCATGCTAAAGACTTTATTATTATCTTTTGCATATTTTGTACTTGTCTTTTGAACATGTAGACCATTGATCCCTATTTATGTTTTTCTCCATAGCTTGAAATTGTTATGCCTTATGGACGATTGCATTCAAGACAGGCTTATTACCAAGCTTCTACCTAGGATTTATTTATGGTTTATTCTATTATGTGCTTATTATTATGAAAATGTTGTTTCACACATAGGTTATATTAATTTTAATTATGCATTGACGAACAAGGCTTTTCGCTAAGAATATTTTTAATGACTAAAAATACGAAATCAAAATGTAAGAAATCTAATGATTGACCAATTATGACGTATGCATAAGAGGTTAATAATTAGGGTGTTACAAACAGTTTACAGCTAAGTCTCTATCAGGATCTACTTGCTCATCTAGAGATGATATGGAAAAAGGAGAAAAAGGGTGAGAAATTAATTGAAATCTCAATAGGGGTGTACGCAAATAACGTAACATCACAACCATCTCAAGTCTACCTTGGTTTTCTTTGAAATCATCAACATACAATCATGAGGTTCAATTTTAGGATTTTGCAATTATTCTTTACCAAGGTAGATGTGCCTTTTAGCATGGTCTTAGTATGATATGTACATGCATGCATGAAAGAGCTTTACTAGTATAATTAAAGAGATGCATGGAAAAGGAACTAGGCTTGTTCATTGAATGACACAAGCATGCATAAATGACTATCCTAATGCAAGTCATCAAGTGCATCATAGTTAAGCTATTTTCTTTGGTCCTATCTACCTCGCAACTTTCTTGTTTCTATCTGTTCCTATTGATCTCACAGTTTTTCCTCTCGTTGATCTTGGTTTAGATATTTTAAAAGTTATGAGCTCATGCTTAATCGGTCGTAAGTTCTTTAATGCGAATTCACTGAAACCATCATGTGCACTTATAAAGAAAATCAATGCTCAACCGTCATTGCTCCTCAAAACGATTCAGTGTCGACACCCTCTTTGTCGACATAAGTCTACCCTTAATCTTCATGCCTTAACTCTAATTTCTTATTCCTTAGTCTTTCCTCTTTCCTTCTTTCCTCAAAGTCATCATTCTTTTCCTCATAATGAATGCAAGCATAAGTTTCAATAATGAATTCTAAAATACTTTAAAAAAAATAAGTAAGAAAGATAACAACAACAATTCAGTGGGTAAGCATAAATATTAGTAACCAATCATCCATTATGCCAAGATTCAAATGCGATCATATGATAAATTAAAACTCATCCAAACTTCACTTTTTCACTTTCAACAAAAAGAATATTGTCCTAACTAAAGCTTCATTACTCAAGAATTATAAATTCATAAAAGATAACACAACATAAACCAATTCTTAGCTTCATTTAGACATTAAATCAAACAAATAGCATGCATAATGAGTAATTTTCGTGCATGAGGTTGTTGCCCTTCCAAAACATCACCAAAAGTCATATTTCTAAGTTTTTATGCATTAATAACAAGGGATTATATATATATATATATATAGAGAGAGAGAGAGAGAGAGAGAGAAAGAGATCAAACACTTAATTTTTATGAAAATCCAACCCAAAGCATCACAAAAATATGGTAAAGAAGGCCTATTCAACACATAATCAAATTTACATGTTTATAGATATAACTTCCAAGATTACCTCATTAACATAAATTTATACTTTTGTAAACATTAGCTTTGTATCAAACTAACTACCCATCCAACAAATATGCAAAAACTCAACCCCAAATAACATTTACTTTCATTTAGACGTTTTATCAAACACATGACATGCATATTTACTCATTTTTTGTGCATCATACTTCACACCTCCAAACACCCTACTTAAAGTTATATTTTCAAGCTCTCATGCATAAAAAACAAAGGTATATATATATATACACACACACATATTTCCTAAAACTCAACCAAAGTAAGTATGATGTAAAATGGTCCCAATTACTAACGCTTCATAGGGAGGGAAATAAAGATTATTTTTCAACAATATTCCAACATTCATAACAACCACAATGCTCTAAAATTTAACAAAACAAAAAAAAATAAGGAGAAGGAAAAACATACAAACCCTACCAACTATGAAGAATGGAGAGGGTTAAGCACAAAGTTCCCACAAGTTGAATGGAGGAGAAAATCTTCTACTCTTAGCTCCAAAATAGTCGCAGATTGGGGTTCAATAGCGAGGGAGGTGAGCGTTTGATATGTGAAAATAGAGAGGTGGCATAGTGTTTGGTGGGGAAGGATTGATTGGTTTGAGTCTTGGGAGAGGTGGTAGTGAATGAGAAAGGTGAATGGAAAAAAGGGAAAGAAGATGGAGAAATGGAAGAAGAAAGGGAAGAAGGAAGGAAAGAAGATGATATTGTAGAGTGTTTGTGTGTGTGTGTCGTGTGGAAGGAGAAAATACGGTTTTGGGTTTTCTTTTCTTTTTTTGGTGAGAGTGTGGGGGTGTGTGTGAAAGGGTAGTTTGACAATTAGGTGTATATAAGTAAGGATAGCCTAGGGATTTGACACACAAAATCTCTAAAATGAACATGAGGCACCTATTAAAATATTATTTTCACACACCCCTAATTCTAAGCAAAGATTATTTAATTAATCCATTTTGGAGTTTAAATTTTAAAAGGAAACACAGAGGGAATCAAATTTTACTAAGATGCTAAAACTAATTATGAGTGACTAATTATCTATTAACTAACCAAAGTAATTAATATATAGAAATGAGGTCTTACAACTACACCGTAAGTAAGGGGTGTGTTAAGCTCCTAATAAGGGGCATTCATGCCACTTATCTTGCTTCTAAACATTAGCCTTTTTCATTGATTTAACTGTGTTATTACTGTAAATAATTAGGATTTTAACCTTATCCTCATCGTTCATTATTGATAGAATCATTGGCTATTGCACCAATTTTGGAATGATTAATGAATTCAAGCCTATTGCATTTGACTTGTCTCTTTGTGTGTGGTTCTATGTATAAGAACCTTGGTCTAAGTGCAAAATGTCAGGCACAAGATGGAATTTCTTGGAGGGAATGTAGAGCAATGAGCGTTACAAAAAGGAGACAAAAATCCTCACTAGTCATGCTGGAGCGCTCAATTAAGGCTGCATCACAAAATAGGGTGTAGGAAGCCAAAAGCATAAGAAGGCCCTTTACTATGCACAGTGCAACTGCATTATTTGGAGGAAGTATGTCATTAGAACTGGGTAAGTACTGGAGTGCTCATGTGACTTATGCGAAAAGCATAATTTTAATTCCTTTGGGCCTACTTTGGCTATTTTAGAGAGTAGCGTTTATAGAAATTGTAAAGACTTTTAATCTAGTTTTTGGATTCAGTTTAGTTTGAACCTGATAGTCATTTCTCTCCATCTTCTCTCTTTACTCTCTTTCTTTCTAGGGATTTTATTGGAGATTGACTATTGTTCTTGGAGAATTTAGCAAGGTTCTTTATTAATTTATTCAAGTACTATTTTATTTCACCTTTGAAATCCTCCAGAAATGAATGAATAGTTTTCCTTACTAGTGTAAGAGTTTCCGTATGGATTGAGATTATGTTTGAAGCCCTTTTTCTATTCAATGCATTAGTTTTCTCAATATTCTTAATTTTCTATTTTGATCATTATTGTGGCGATTATTGCAATCTTATTGGAATAACTAAATTGGCAATTGTCATTTAAAACCCTTTCGGCATAAATTGATTGATCAATTAGTTTATGTTTAAGGAAGAGCATTAGAATTGACTTTTCAATTGGTCAGACTATCACAATTGGTGTATTAAATCAGTGTGATTTCTAATAAATTGGGATTTCATTTACTAGTTATTTGCATTGGTCAAATTCTATAGGTTGATTAATCGTTAGTATAATTGCCAGTAACTAATTACTAATAGCCACTAATGTATTCAATCCTTGGTCTATGATAATTAATCCCAATTCTAGGAATACCTTACACTAGTGTTTTTAATTATTGATTATTCTTAGTTAATTTTAATCATGACAGATTGATTTGCAAAACCCCCAAATTCTGACTAAGTGACATAGCTTCCTTGAGACATGACTCGAGTTGCATCCTAAGTATTGTTTTGGTGTATTCGGTACTTGAACTATTTTAATTCTAATTTGAGGAGGTAGCGACAACCTCCACCAGTCCCACGTGTACATTTGCAAGGCATATGACCTAAATTGCTTTTATATATAATCACTTGGCAACCCTTTCGCTTAAACCTACCAATTAGTCCAACATTAGGAGATGTGTGAGCCCTAGGCATATGGCCTAAATTGCATTTCTAATAACTTGGCAACCATTTCCATTTAAGCTTGCTTTTGGAGGGCGTTACTTACATCCATACCAAACTTTAAGATTAACTTGTGGCCAATATTAATTTTACAAAATCAGGTTGATTTAAAATCGAAAAATACACATTTAGCATACTGCCTTGCATTTATTTTTGTTAGGATTAGTTTTGGGTAAGATGATTGGTTTTATTGCGATGAGGGACATATTGAAAAAGCTATGGAAACTTTCTAGTGGTTTTGATATGATTGATCTAACATTTTATTTTTCTTGATTAACTTTGATGCGAGGAGGATATGATCAAGGTAGTTGAAGGTTGTCCTTGGATGCTATTTGACCAATATTTGGCAATTAGGTAATGGTCTCTTGATTTTGTCACGGAACCTACGAGATCGCCTCAACGTTGGTTTGTATTTGTTCTCCAACCCTAAATATAGGGTAATATGATAAGGATGTGCTCTAAGCCATGCCAATTTTGTTGGTAAGCTTGTGAATATTGATCAGAACACTCTTCAGGTGGCTCATGGGGAGTTTGCTATAGTTTGTGTGGAGATTGATCTCAGGTAATCGATGGTTGGGAGACTATGTTTAGATGACAAATAGTATAAGATTAAGTATGAAGGCCTTCATATCATTTATGCTTCTTGTGGCTGTTATGGTCATTATGCTAGAGGCTGCATGCAAGGCAAGGTTCACTCTGAAGGTATTCCAACTCAGTCTCAATTAAGTAGGATGGAACGATGGTGAGTCCAGGTTGGCAGTGGTAAGTTAAGGGTGGAGGAAAACCCAATTTTTGTCATCAATGATGCCTCTTAGGTGACGCATGGTGATTAGCTTATGGTGACCGAAAAGCGCATAATATCCAAACCAAATTAGAGAGTTAATAAGCATCCCAATTCAAATTGAAAGGAAATAAACTTGACACTCTACGAGATACTGGGCTAAGTTACTGAGGATATTCTGAGGATTTATTGCATGATAATAATGGCATTGAAGTAATCACAAAGAAAAAAGAGGGACACAATCAAGGGAAAAATAGAAAGGCTATCCCTGTGTGGTATGTTAAAGTTGCATCTACGTTTAAAAATAAGAAGTCAATGGTGGACCCCACCTTTTATCCTAATCATGTACGTAATGTTTTGGCGAGGCCTAGCAGGTCAAAAGATTTTAAGTCTAGACCATCAAATCGAAGTGTTTCTAATGGTCCTCATATTCTTGGTGACAGCATTCATTAGCAATCGGCCTTGAAAGAAAGGAGGAGTAACTTGGGTATGTCACTACAAGAACATTTAGATGGAGTGAAAAGGTCTCTAGACTCCTCGTCTTTAACAGAAAACCATATCAACCTTACATCCAAGTCTCTTGCGCTTTTAGAGATTCTAGAAGAAAGTCATAACATGCCGGTTCCTCACGACATGGTAGGTCTTAGGATCTAATCCCTAATATTTCTTTGAATGTTGCTGACATGCATGAATCTTCGACATCGTCTTGTGAAAAACTTAGGGTGGTGACAGTAGAGAATGTGCCTTCTCCGATGCAGTAAGCATTTTTGTCCATTTTTCAGATTCATTCTGTTACGATGATTAACCCAAACATGTTTACTTGGAACTCGAGGTGCAGGGAAAATATTGTTTGTTCTTATGCTTAAAGATTGGCGTCGAAAGTATGGTTTCTCCATTTTAATATTGGTTAAAACTAGAATTAATGGTGATCGAGCTAATAGGGTCATCAAACATATTGATTTTGACAGTATGTTTAGAGTTGATGCTAATAATGGTTTTGTTGGGCGTGTATGGGCTCTGGGATACGTCTTTAAGGTTGATAGACAATCTCTCTCTCTTCCCAATTCATTCACATGAAGGTTATTTTTCCTGGTGGTAATAGTTGGTTTCTTACCCCTTTTTATGGCCAACCCCAAACCTCCCTGCACTTTGCCTTATGGACGGGGTTGAGGAGTATTGCTTTTGTTAACAATCCCGGTGTGTTGTTGGGGATTTCAATGTAGTTATGTTTGAACATGAGGTTCAGGGTTCTACTAGTTCTCATAGAGGTTGCCATATTTTGCAACAGGGTATCCTTGATTGCAACCTTATCGATGCTAGTTTCAATGACCTTAATTACACCAGGCATAGAAGCACTCTCAAGGAATATTTGGATGGTACTCTTATCAACTAAGATTGGGCTTTATTCTTTTAGGATATAGGGGTGGTGTAGTTTCCTTTCTTGAACTCTTTATATTTAGTTTGGTGATTGTTTTGCTATGCATGAACCTAATCCTTTTAGGTTCCTTGCTATGTAGCTTAGTCACAATGATTTTGAAAGGATGGTCTCAAGTTCTTGGAACCGATCTGTAAGTAAGACTAGTAATATTACTTCCTTTTCTCATGTTGTAGCTAGTTGGAATCATGACAATTTTGGTCATATTTTCAAGAAGAAAAGGAGGTTGTTGAATAAACTACATGATATTCACATATCTCTGTGATGCTCCAAATCTATTTCTTGAAGACCTTAAAAAAAAAACTAGGTTAAATATGAGAAAGTTCTCTTTAAGACTTTGTAGGTGCAGAAATTTAGGTGTAACTGGTTATCCATGGATGATTGCAACATTTGGTATTTTCATTTATATATTTTATCCGCGGAGGAACCACATTTTAGTTCTTAAGGATGGGCGGTATCTAGTTCATGACCCCAAAATCCTTAAAAGCATGGTTCGAGACTTCTTTGTTAATCTTTGTTGTGAAGATTACAACTACACTCCGCTCCTCTGTAATGCCTTGATTTATATGCACACTAATTACCTTAGTTAGTTAATGGATAATTAATCATTCATAATTAATTTTATCCTCTCGGTAATTAAAATGAATATTTTAAACCTTTGAACGTGATTAATTAATTTAAGAACTAAAAGTATAGTGACGTGTCTTAAACTGGATTCCTCTATGTGTTCCCTTTTGAAATTAAACTCCAAAATGCATGAATTAAATAATCTTTGTTTGGATTAGAGGTGATGAAAATAATATTTTAATAGATGTTTCAAATTTATTTTAATGATTTTATATGTGAAATCCTTGAGCTATCCTCAATTACATACACCTAATTACCAAACTACCCATCTCATACACACCTACACCATAAAAAAAATGGACCCAAGCCCACATCCCCCTCTCTCACTCATGCTTGACACACACACACACACACACACACAAAACATACATTCTTTTCTTTCTTCTTTTTCTTCTTTCATCTTAAAAAAAATAGAATAAAGAAACACACAAATCCTCTCCTATCTCTTCATTTTTTTCCTTCCTTTCTCTTTGCCTTCCTCCATCATCACCACCAACCTTCTCAAATATCCAAACACACCAACACCCTATCTAGCACCATACTTCCTCCCAAAAGCTCTAAAATTCCAAAACCCATCCTTGGAAGCCTTCAAATCTGAACTGCACCCTTGAGAAGGGGAGTAGATTTTGCTCACTTTGACCTCTTGGAAGCTTCAAGGACTTCCACTCTCTCTAGTCTTTTAAGTTGTGGTATGGTTTTGTATGCATATTTTCTTTGTTTTTGCTTAATATTTTGTGCCCTAGCTTGAGGTTTGAATAAGTTATTATCATTGTTGTTTAAAATCCAAAGTAATCAATCATATGTGTTTATGTTCATTGCTTGATGAATTATTATTATCAAGAATTAATTTTTGGAACTCCTATTTCAGTGTATTTTCAGTCATGTATAGAGCATCCACTTCATATCATGTTTTGAGTGTTATTTTCATTAAATTTAAGTACTTGATCCACATACATATGTATAACTTTGTTTTTAATGCATGAGAGCTTTAAAATATGACTTTAAGTGGTGTGTTTGGAGGTGTGAAGTAGGATATACGAATTTGGTTAAATATGCATCTCATGTGCTTGATTAAACTTCTAAATGGAACTAAGGGTTGTTTTGGGTTGAGTGTTTGCATATTTGCTGGATAGATAGTTTGTTCAATGCAAGGCTAATGTTTATAAAAGTATAAAATCTAGTTAATGGGTGCTCTTGAAAGTTATATGCATAAACATGTAAAATTTGTTCATGTGTTAAATAGTCTACTTTACCATGTTTTTGTGACGCTTTGGGTTGGATTTCTATAGCAATTGTGTTTGATCCATATATGTGTGTGTGTGTGTGTGTGTAATCCCTTGTTTTTAATGCATAAAAACTTAGAAATATGATTTTTGGTGGTGTCTTGGGTGGTCAATAACCTCATACACGAAAATTGCTTATTATGCATGCTAATTGTTTGATAAAACTTCTAAACAAAACTAAGAGTTGGTTTGGCTTTGTTTTTTTTTTTTTTTTGGTGAATTTATGATTCTTGAATAATGAAGCTCTAGTTAAAATGATATTTTTGGAAGTGAAAGGGGAAGTTTTAATGAGTTTTGATTCATCATATTGTAATATCTTAGTTTTGACATAATGGATGACACTTTTATCCAATCACAAATGCTTCTACTTACATGTTGAGTTGTTGTTGCGATCTTTCTTATTTTAAAGAAAAGTATTTTACAATGCGTTGTTGAACTTATGCTTACATTGTTTATGAAAGAAAGGAATGATTTTAAGGAAAAAGGAAAAAGAGGAAAAACTAAGGACATAAGGAATTAGAATCAAGACATAAAGAATAAGGACTTATGTCGATAAGGAGGGTTTCGATATTGATTCAATTTAAGGACCAATGATGATTAGGCAATGACTTTCATTATAGTGCACATGAGGGTTTGGTGTCAATTTACATTAAGGATCTAGTGATGACCTGTTAGGTGTAAGGTTATAGCATTTAAAGTATCTAAACCAATATCAAACAAAAGGAAAGAACATTGAGGTCAATAAGAATGGATAGAAACAAGAGTAACGATAGATAGGTGACCAAAGAAAAGACCTAAACTATAATGTTCTTGATGACTTGCATTAGGATAGCCATTTATGCATGCATGTGACATTTAATGAATAAGCCTAATCTTTTTTCCATGCATGCATGTCTTTTTAATTATCTAGTATAGCTCTTTCATGTGTGCATATACATCTCATGCTAAGACCATACTAGAAGACACATTTACATTGGTAAAGAATGGTTGCAAAGTCCTAAAATTGAACCTTATGATTGTATGCTAATGATTTCAAAGAAACCAGGGTATACTAAAAATGATAATGCTGTCATGTTAATTGTATCTATCCTTAATAAGATTTTGATTGATTTATCACTTATTTCCCTTGTTGCTTATTCCTTTCTTGGAGATTGAGTTATATCACTTGATCTCACTTGATATTTCAAAATCTCCAAGTTATTTTGTTTTATGCTTATAGAATTATCTATCTTTTTGGAGTTTGGAACTTTGGATTTTTGTATTTGGGTTATAAGACCCCTTATTACTACTATGTTTTGTATTTTATGGCCTAATGCCATGACTTATTATTCTCTTAGCTATTTTGGCCAATGAGGCCGCCTATCTTCTTATATTGTATCATTATATATTATGTCATGGATTAGGTGGTACTATATGCCTCGTGATGATGATATGTAAGATGCTGTTATAATTTGAATTGTAGGTTGAGCTATGAATGACTAATTATTCTATTTATGATTTCCATTATGTGGGAGGCATGGTACCAATGTCGTTACCATGGTAGATTTTCATTAAAGTATTTAGTAATGTTTATGTCTAGCATGCAAAGCTCACTTTTTTTTAAGGAAAGAAACAAAATATATATATTGGTGCTATATTTGATAGAAAACATGTTTAATATTGAAAAGCTCATGAAACAAGGCGTGATTCCTTAGTATTAATTTTTATGTAACTCAAGTGCATACAAATGAGTACGAGGGAGTTACTCCCGCTAGTTGGTGGCTTTCCTATAGTGACTTATAGGGGTTGAGACTTCATTTATAGGCCTCTTTCTACCGAGGAAATCAAAACTACTTTATTTTCTATGAGGAGCCTCAAGGCTCGGGTTTACATGCGCTTTTTTTCGAGAGCCAATGAGATATCATAGGTGATTCTATTTGCAAGCTAGTTACAGGAGTTTTCCACAATCCAAAAGAGGTAGTGCATATCAACAAACTTTTATTCCCTCATCCCTAAGATTGATCATCTTGAGTATATGAAGCAGTTTACACTAATTGGTTTATGTAATGTGGTCTACAAATTGATTACAAGGATCCTGACCAATAGACTTAAGAGGATTATGCCGTATGTTGTTGCTCTAACCCAATGCGGTTTAATCCCTAGCAAAAATAGACCTAATAATATTATTGTGACTTAAGAAATTATTCATAAAATGTGAAATGCTTATATGGCTATCAAACTAGATCTTGGAGAAGGCCTATGATCGTCTTTCTTGGTCTTTCATTGTTGACACTTTGAGAGAGCTGAGGTTGAATAGTCATTTCTTCGTATTATTTGGCAAGACATCTCTTCTTCTTCTATGAATATTTTGTGAAATAGGGAATGTCCTGGGGACTTTCTCCTTCTAGGGTATTCGGCAAGGTGATCCTTTATCTCCGTACTTATTTATACTTTGCATGGAGAGCCTTTCTCACTTGATTTAATTTAATTGGCTATTTTGAAAATTCTTAGAAGCCCATTTCCTTATCTAAGGGTCGAAGGTTACTCACCTATGCTTTGCGGATGATCTCTTCATCTTTGCAAAGGCTTCAATGAATCAAGTGGAGGTTATCAACAATTATGTGGATTTATTTTGTGCTAGTTCTAGTCAAAAGGTTAGTAGGGAGAAAATCAAGATTTTTTTTCTAGAAATGTTAATCATGTCCGAGCCACTACCATTGGCTTCTACTTTTGGTTTCCCCTCACTATTGACTTGGGCAAGTATCTTGGTTTTCTACTCCATCACAATAGAGCCATTGCTTCCTCTTTCATACATATCATTGAGAAACTTATGCAACGCCTTAGCTCTTGGAAGGCTTTTTCTTTTTCCTAACTGGGAGGTGACTCTTTGCAAATCATCTCTTTCCTCCTTGCCTATTTACAAGATGTAGACCTTTATCCTCCCTCTTAGGCCTGTAATGGCCCACATTCCTAGTGATGCTAAAGTGGCAGACCTTGCCTTAGTGTCTGGTGATTGGAATTGGCTTATGCAGTGATCTTCTTCCTCTAGGTGTGTTCAGATTTTCCATCTTCCTACTCCTTCAGCTGACTCAAGGGATGATATCCTAGCTTGGACCCTAAGTAAATATGGGGATTTTAATGTTAAAATCAACTCATGAGAATATTGCTTCCTATTCAGTTATGACTTCCTCTTCTTTTCAAGTTGATATGGCATTGGAAGGGCCTTGAGCGCATTAAACTATTTGTATGACTGGTGGCTAATTACTTTTTGCACACTAATGCATTCCACTACTATCGCCATATTTGCCCTTCTCCTCATTGTACTCTTTGCAATGAAGAGGTAGCTGAATCTATCACTATGCTCTTCGTGACTGTCATGTGTCATGTCCTTAAAAGGTTTTGGATTCGCATGGTAGATAGGTGTAACTGATAGTGAAGCTAATCTACTGGAATTCAATCACATGTGTAATAAAACTTTAACTGAATTAGTTATAGTTGTTATCAGTTATAGTTTGTTATCAATATTGTAGTTGAGCTAACAACATGTATATAAACCTTGTAAACTCAATCATTGATCAACACGTGAATACAATCATTTCAGAGAATTATTCTCTTCTGCATATTCTTCATTCTCTCTCAATTCCTTTTCTTCTTCCAGCCTTGGCTCTGTACCTTCATGGTATCAGAGCTTTAGCGTTGTAATGGCTACCCCAAATTCTTCTCAAACCTCCACTTCTACAAATCAAGCTCCAATGCAAAATTTCACAGTTTCAGTTGCATTGAAACTGGATGATGATAACTTTCTACCATGGAAGCAGTTGAAGCAACAATTGAAGGCTATGATCTCCTCAAACATATCTTGGGAGAAGGAATTCCGATGAAATTTTCAACTGATGAAGATCGCGCAAACAAGGTGATCAGTGAGTATCAACAATGGAAGAAGCAAGATTCACTATTGAAATCTTGGCTATTATCATGTCGAAGCCATTCACCACAAGACTCATAGGATGTGATTTTGCATACCAGATTTGGGATCGTTTGGAAACTTACTTTGCTTTACACACAAAAGCAAAGATAAGGCAACTTAAGAACAAGCTCGGGAACACAAAGATGGAAGGTTCTGTAAGTGACTACTTGCTAGAAATCAAGAAATTAGTTGATTCTCTAATTTTAGTAGGTGCTGCTATCAATGATTCATATCATATAGAAGCTATACTAGGGGGCTTACCTGAAGAATATGCTCCTTTCATTACTACAATTAATGTTAGATCTGATCTGTTCTCTCTGGGGGAGCTTGAGGCATTACTCGTGACTCAAGAAGAGTTGCTGGAAAAAATATAAAAAGAATGAAGGAATTGTTCATGCAAATTTTGCACAGCAGAGATCATACAACAAGGTCCTCATAATAGGAGGTCAATTTGGAGCAAATGTCAGGACTTAGCAATTTAGAGGAAGAGGACAAGGGAGATTTGGAAGAGGAAATGGTAGATTTCCTTCAACAAATAGGCCAACTTGTCAAGTGTGTGGCAAGATTGGTCACATTGCTATAAGCTGGTATAGGTATGATCCTAATTACAACAACAATCAAGGTTCTAATGGAAGTTTTCATTCTCAAGGTGCTAAACCTCGAGCTAATCTGCACAAAGTAATTTCTTGGCTACTCCAGGACTGGACATGACTCAAATCTCATAGAAAGGACAGAGTTCACTGGTTAGAAAGAGTAATTGTAGGCAATGGTAAGGTTTGAAAATTCAACATGTTGGAAATTCAGTTTTCAAGCATTCCTCTAATTCTCATACATTTAATCTAACTAATCTTCTTCATGTTCCTCATATCACTAAGAATCTTTTGAGTGTTCTTCAATTCAGAGATAACCATGTCTATTTCGAGTTTCATGCTAATTCTTGCTTTGTCAAATGTCAAGAAACCAAGGAGACTCTTCTCCAAGGTACCCCTAAAAATGGTCTTTACAAATTCACAAGTCTAAAACCTTGCTCAGGAGGACTGCTAAAGCGTTGCATTTCTTCCTCAGTCAAGCTTGATGATTCCTTTGATTTGTAGCACTCAAGACTTGGTCACCCTTCTTCTTCTATTGTTTCTAGAATTCTTAAAGATTGTAATATTTCATTTTCCAAAAATAACAAACTATGTGAGTCTTGTTGTATGGGAAAGTTTCATCAACTTCCCTTTGTTCCTTTTACTACACAATATAATAAACCACTTCAATTGATATATAGTGATATATGGGGACCTGCCCTTTTCTTCCACAAATGGAGTTAGATATTTTGTTCATTTCATTGATGCATTTTCCAAATACACCTGGTTATATCTTTTACAATCTAGATCTCAATTATACAATGCTTTTTTACATTTCCAACATCATGCTGAATTACAACTTGGTACCAAGATAATAACCTTTCAAAGTGATAATGCTAAAGAGTATCTCAATTTATCCAAGCATTTGCAGGCTCAAGGCATTACACACAGGTTCTCTTGTCCACATACACACCAACAAAATGGCACTACTGAGAAAAGAATAGACATGTAGTGGAGATGGCTGACCTTTTGGCAGCATCCTTACCACTTTCCTTTTGGGGACAGGCATTCACAACTTTGTCCAGCTTGTCAATTCATTACTTACACTGTCCCTTGAACATCAATCACCAATTGAAAGGTTATTTCACAAGAAACCCTCTTATGACTCCCTTAGAGTTTTCAGTTGTTTGTGCTTTCCATTTACTAGACCATTTAACCAACACAAATTAGATTTCATATCTAAACCTTGTGTCTTTCTTGGTTATGGTACACAACACAAAGGCTATAGATGTCTAACACCAGCTGGAAAAGTCATTATCAGCAGGCATGTCATTTTTTATGAGTCAAAGTTCCCTTTTAAGGACAATCCTTCTTTATACTCTCTCAACCAAACACCTTCAGATATTACCATGCCTTCTTTAGTACCTTGTATTCCTTTACTACCCAAGCCACCATTGCTACCTACCCTTGAAGTTCCCATATCTACAACCCAAACTAAGTCCACTTCTCTCCCTACCACAACCACAACTACTACCTCAGTCCTACACAGCTTGAAGGCTAGATCAATCCCTATCAACAATCACAATATGCAGACAAGAGCTAAGGCTGGAATTTTCAAGCCCAAAGTGTTTGGCGCCTTAGCGACTTCAGCAAAACAAGCCTTAACCATACCTCATTGGAAGCAAGCAATGAATGAAGAATATGCTGCCCCTAATAAAAAAATACACCTGGAAACTGGTTGAGTTACCACAGGAGATCTGCCATAGGTTCCAAATGGGGTTTTCGAGTCAAGTACAATGCAGATGGCTCTCTTCAAAAGTATAAAGCTAGGTTGGTAGCTCAAGGCTTTAACCAAAGACCCGTTTTGACTTACAGAGACATTTAGTCCTGTAGTTAAACCAACTTCTATCAGGGTCATTTTGTCCTTGGCATTATCCAAGTCTTGGTGCATAAGACAATTGGATGTCAACAATGCCTTCTTAAATGGAGATCTTGAGGAAGAAGTTTTCATGAAGCAACCTCAAGGGTTTGAAGTGGAGGATCAAACATGGTTTGCATTGACCAAATCCCTATATGGCCTAAAACAAGCCCCTAGAGCATGGTTTCAAAAGCTCTCCACAACTCTCAAGACACTTGGATTTACCTCCACCAAGTCTGATGTATCACTTTACCGCATTACAGACTCCTTTGTTACCTACATCCTTTGATATGTAGATGATATCATAATCACGGTAGTCTTCCACATATATCTCAACATTTGCCTTAAAAGACATGGGTAATCTCCACTACTTCTTAATTAGGGATTGAAGTCAAACACAACTCTGCGAAGGTCTCATTTTATCTCAATCCAAGTATGTGTAGGACCTTCTTAAAAAGGCTGGTATGGAAACTTGTAACTCCTGCCAACTCCCTTGCCTTCAACTCTCAAATTATCAGCCAATAAAGGTGTTGAATTTGACAATCCAAGCCTACAGATCCATTGTTGGTAGCTTACAGGATATAATTGTCACAAGACCTGAGCTGTCCTTTACTGCAATAGGGTATGTCAATTCATGCAATGTCCAAGAGAACCTCATTGGAAAGTGGTGAAGAGGATTCTTCACTATCTTAGTGGAACAAGTCACTATGGCTTATCTTAGAAGTGTTCAGATCTGCCTTTGATTGTTTTAGTGACTCTGATTGGGGTCTATCCAAATGATAGAAAATCAACCAGTGGCTACCGTGTATTCCTTGGCCCTAATCTGGTATCATGGTCTTCAAGGAAACAACATGTTGTCTCCTGATCAAGCATTGAAGCTGAATATAGGAGCCTAGCTTTAGTGGTCTGAACTATTTTGGATTCGCATCTTCTTGGTGAGCTACAGGTACCAATTTCCACCACACCAAGGGTGTACTGTGACAATTTAAGTGTTGTGTTGCTTGCGCAAATCCCATACTCCACTCCAAATCAAAGCATTTTGAATTAGACCTCCACTTTGTTCGTGATCATGTAGCCAAAGGCAGAGTTCACATCAACCATATTCCTGGACATGCTCAATTGCAGATATCCTCACGAAAGCAGGATAGTCCTCAGTCTTCACTTCCTTTAGGTCCAAACTCATAATTGAGGATGCTCAATCCATGAGTTTGAGGGGGATGTGAGGGATAGTGAAGCTAATCTAGCTGGAATTCAATCACATGTGTAATAAAACTCTAATTGAATTAGTTACAGTTGTTATCAGTTATAGTTTGTTATCAGGTATTGTAGCCGAGCTAACAACATGTATATAAACCTTGTAAACTCAATCATTGATCAATGTGAATACAATCATTTCAGAGAATTATTCTCTTCTGCATATTCTTCATTCTCTCAATTCCTTTTCTTCTTCAGGCTCTGGTACCTTCAGTAGGCTTTGAGAGGTGGCCTGATTTTTCTACTTCTACGCTTTATCACTGGCTCTCTTTCAACCTCCAAAGCTCGGATCTTGTCCATGGTCAGCCATGGAGTAAGGTTTTTGGTGTGGCTTTTCACTTCCTTTGACGCATGCGGAATGAGGAGTTGTTTTAGCATTTAACTCCTCGGCTCGACAAATGTATCATGAATTTTGGGTGACTTTCCATTGCAATTTAGTCTCTTTTTCCATGCTTAATTGTATCTCCATCTCACCTTTGAAGCGTCTTGCCCAAATTAGTTGGAATCCTTCTCCTGACTCGTGACTAAAGATTAATTCGGGCGGTTCAATTTGCTCCACAAGTGCTGCTTGCAGTGGAGTTTTGCAGCATGCCTCTGGTTCTTTTCATCGGGCCTTCTCGGCAAATGTTGGTTTCTATGCAGTAGCGGTTGCTGGGAGCGTTGTACTTGTTGCAACTAGCCTGTCAAATGGATTATAAGCGTGTCATTTTGGTGTTGGATTCTTCCTCAATAGTTGACCTCATTCAGCATGATGGGAATGAGCGCCACCTATTTTATTTTCTCCTCAAGCAAATTAGACTCCTGCTGCTTCGACAATGGGAACTGGGAAGTTAAGGACGTTTACAAAGAAGCTGAAAGAGCAGCCAACCATCTTGCTGCTATGGGTCACTCTCTTCCGGTTGGTTTACATGTTTTCTTTGAGGTTCCTGTGTCCCTGCACAATATTGTGTCTAGGGAACTCTTGGGCAGTTGCTTTCCCGCATTTGATTTGTTATTTTCTTGTGTTTGAGCATTCTGCTCCGTTTATTCACAAAAATAGTTGTTCTGTCGTTTTTATCCTTCAGTCAAATACGTGGTAAGAGAAAAAGATTGTCTTGATTCAAGTGGTTATTTTTATCTGTTAATTACTTTGTTTTAAGTAGTGCTTAGTATATCTAACCAAAATTGTAGTGCTTATCATGTTAAAAAAAAAAAACGTCAAACCGTCTCTTGAAGTGTATGTGCTTCATTCTCTAAGATCTTCTCTGTAATGTGTGTAGTTTTGTGGTGAAAAACAGAAAGTTGTTTCCGAAAGATGTTATGATCTTGCTGCACACAAAGGGTATAAGCAATAAATTCATATTTTTGTTTCTTAATCCCAATCTTGAGCACTTTAACCCAATTACTAGGTTTCATGGAGCGTCAATGCTTAATTGCTTATTAAACGTCTAGAAATGTTAGTCGATTTGGTTCTGATAAGTCTTTTTTTTTTTTTTTTCTCTGTTAAGTCTCTCGTTATTGGTCAACATTTGGTTAAGTATCTTGAGTACGTTAAAATTCACATGTCATGGAGAACCAAAAGGTTTTGACTAACGTGTGAGATTGAAATCTCACGTATCCATCAAATCATGGAAGAAGATACATAACTATCACTATTAGATTTCGGATGCGGATTTGACTGAAAATGATAAATTGATAAATTGGTTCTTTCCGTTTGGATCAATTCAATTGAAATTGGATGACCCTTCCTAGCTTTTGGATTAAAATGATGACTTGACCAGTTAAATTTTGACTAGTCATTTTTTTTTATACTTTTTTTGCTAAATGATTTTTTTTAAAAAACCTTAAAAAAAATTTCTAATATGATTTATAGAAAAATGCAATAACTTTATTTGTATTGTTATGACTTGTGAATTTGTGATATAAAATTTTATGAGTTTGTTTGTGTAATTATGTTTTCAACTTGTTAATTGTGATTTGTGATTGTAAAATATGAATAATATTTAGGATTTTATGTTATTTATTTATGTTTTTATATTTGGACCTCTTAAAGAGTGAAAATTTATTAATTAATTACTATTTTATTATATTTTATTTAAATTTTTATATATTTTAAATTTTTTTATATAAATCCGGTTTAACAATCCTCAGTTAAACAAATAGTTGTTAAGGAGTTGATTATCCAAATCTGAAAACTATGCTTTTGAAGAAATAAAAATGATAAAAAATAATGTTACGAAAGACAATGAACTGAGTCATGACATTACCCAAATAAAATTTAAGTAGGGTTTAAATTCAATGTACTCATTCTATAAAATTATTTTATATTATCAATGAGAGAATATTTTTTATATTCTTATAAAATTTAATGATATTAATATTTTTATAAAAAAAGATTTATAGTTAAGAATAAGTTACATATCTCATTAAGTCAAATTATTTAAACTTTTAAAATCAATAATTAAATCACAATAATTGAAAATACAAAGATACTGACATTGTATGGGTATTGAAGAGAAATTTTATCAATCAATAAAATTTTATCAAAATAACAAATTATAATAAATAATTATAATAACAAATAATTATTTTCTATAATTTATCATTTAGTAAAAATATTTTGATGAGTAGGTTCATCCATAAAAATTAGGAATTTCTTAGCACCTTATAAAATTGAAGAATATAGGATTTTTAGTTATTTGTGGTTAATAATAATGTTATTGTTTAATAACTTAATTTATTAAAAATATAAAAAAAGATTTCTTTAGTACTTTTATAAAATTTAATAATATCAATATCTTATAATTATTTATTATTAAAATTGTGTTATGTGTTTAACTAATATAATCACAACCGATAAAAATAAAAGAGTACCAAAGAAAAGAACCTAAAACATAAATTCATATAAATTGTAAGTATACAGCAAGATCCAGCTGTAAGACAGCTTAGAAGGAAGAAAGATAGGACCCACCCGTCTGCGTGTTTGAAGTGGTCCACATCAGCCAAAGACGTGCGTGTTAAAGCACTTTGAGTCGAAGTGATCTGTTTCAAAAAATATTCTGAAAATAATTCTCTTAAATTTTATTACATCATGGTACATTTAATTTAAATTACAAATAGTTATTAAAAAGTGATTAATTGCATTAAAATTGTATTATTTCAATACGGACAAACTTTACTTACAGCATTAAAGTTTCGAATTTCGAAATGTTATGTAAAAAAAAAATTAAGAATTTAGGTTTGTACAGTAATAGTATAAAAGAAGTTTATACTATTAATTAATATAATTGTATAAAAGATAATAAATTATATAAAATAATTATTTATTATCATAATCATCCATCATAATTTATTATTTTGATAAAATTCTATTGTGTAAACTTATTATAAAATTATTTTACATTCTTCATGGATAGAAATTAGGCTAAAATCTAATTTACTATTTCTCTCAAAAGTTTAATTTAAATGCAATGTCATTATAAAATAATTGTAAATGAAAATCCAATTATATGTCACAGAAATAGTAAAATTATTTGGCTCAACTATTTATTACTTAGAAGATCTTACAAATGAAAAAACAAACGATTAGGTGCATTTCGTTTGTGAAAATATTTTCTATTTCATTTTTTGAAAAAGGATTTTCATTTTAGATTTTCAAAATAATGAAATGCGTTTGGTTTACAAAGTAAATTTGTTTCAAAAGTAAAAACAATGAAAATATGTTTGGTTTGTGTATTTTCAGATCTTGAAACACATATGCTTCTTAGCCCAATCACATTCACATGGCGGCTCACCACCAACCACCCATTCACAACCATCGTTCACCATCACCCAGCCCAATAGCTTGCAACACCATCACCCTCAACCATTCCAAAGTTATCCTTAATCACACCATTCGCATGGCGGCTCACCACCAACCACCTATTCACAACCATTGTTCACCATCACCCAACCCAATAGCTTGCAACACCATCGCCCTCAACCATTCCAAAATTATCCTTAATTACACCATCAACCAAAAATCCTAAAAAGATCACAATGACTCACCATTTCATTACACCCATAACCTGTGAAAGAGCCAAAAAGGAAGGAAAGAAACCCTTACAACCAAGTACCCCAACCATAGCCATCTTCCCTCTGAGCCATCGGGAACATGCACGTCGCCTTACCCACCCTCCACCATTCTGCCCAGCGCCATGCCAACACCTCCGCGAAGGCTGGCCCCATGGATTGCAGCCATCGAAGCCATCACCCACCATGAAGCCTGCCTCGAAGCGCCTCGTCGAAGAACATCGCAAAGCCCAAATTGCACAGGCAAAGCCGGAGAAAGCATTGCTACCTTCGCTTGGGACTGACGCCGCTATCTTCGTTGTCGCGCGGATGCCGCCTCCTCGCCCCCTTCTTTTGCCCTCTTCAGGAACAGTGGAGGTTCGCGGACTTCCATAGTCATCTGTCTCACTCGCTCCTGGTTGAGTCTTCATTGGTGGCGCTGGCGTGGTGGTGGACAGATTCGGTTGTTGTTGACGGAGAAGACAAAGGGAAAGGGATGGAGAGAGAGGTGACTCTGCTTCTTTGCGAAGCATTGAAAGAAATTAAAAACAAAGCAAGAGTGTGTATTGTAGGACTCGAATGGAGTATCACATGAAAAGACAATATATTTACAATATTGCCACCGTGTTTTCAATATTTTCATTTTCAAAAGTTTCCATTGAAAGACTGGAAACGAGAATTCTTTGTTTCCAAATTTTCACTTTTTCCAGAAAATATTTAGAAAATATTTTCAAAAATGTAAATCAAACATATTTTGAAGTCTAATTCCTGGATTTGTTGGAAATCAAAATGGAAAACATGCAAACCAAACACCCCCTTAGTTAATAGTATAATTTTTTTTAATACTTACCTTATATTAAAATTAAACTGAT
The DNA here is from genome assembly GCA_030441495.1 of Dalbergia oliveri. NCBI lineage: Eukaryota > Viridiplantae > Streptophyta > Magnoliopsida > Fabales > Fabaceae > Dalbergia > Dalbergia oliveri. The sequence goes on along the minus strand of JAMLFY010000009.1, from coordinate 19,539,044 downwards.
CTTAATATGAAGTTCTATAAACAATTTCTTTCGAATAAAGAATACAAGAAATTATACTAGGGTGTATGTGTGGGCCCTGATGTTGTAGGGCAAGTGGGCTGACGCACAACTGAGGGGGGCTTTCTGGATTGGGCCCTTAATCTTCCACCATTGCAAAAACCGGTCGGCCCCACTCTAACACCCGTGCGCCTCTCATGCATACGTTGCTTTCATGAGTTGCATTGCATCTCATCGATTTATTGGTGCGCACTTCATTAGTTTAATGTCCACTTATTATCCACTTATTGTAATATTAATTAATAGGTTTTTATTATGATACTTCAAGGGTATCTGTATCATTTTGAATTCAAAAGTTGTGATTTAATCATAAATATTTAAAATATTAATGAATTTAATTAGTGGATATGTGGTAAGTTGCCACAAATTATCTGGAAGGTATTGAATACGATTAATTTTATAGGGTTAAGAAATCCTCTAATTAATAAGTTAGTTAATTAATTGATTGAGTTCCTGTTTGGATTGGATCAATTATCCTATTGTGGTGGCTATAATTGTGTTGTCAAGAAGTGAAATGGTTTGGATAGTATTTTTACTCTGGAAATAATTGGGCCTCTAGAAGTAGAATCGATTTTGTTGAAAGCTGAGGAGATTAGGGCTGTTGCTTTGTTTTTAGTTTTCAGTTTAATTTCAGTTTTTTCAATTTTTCCTTCACAAATTTAAAATTGAAAACTGCAAACCAAACATGCCCTTAGCTTTCCTTTTTAATTTCTTTAAAGTAAAAAGTACAATTACTATATTAACCCTTCTTATCTCTCCCATTACTTAAAAAGATAAACGGACCAACATACTTTTTGGTAATTATATATTTAAAATTATTGTTTTAAATAAAAGTAACTTTTTTAAACTCATTTTCTTAATTTTACTCCCAAATACACATCAATTATTTTAAAATCAATTCTATGAAAAATCTAAACCAAACAGATTGTGAATCATTTATCACAAATGATACATTATTTTTTTTTAACATGATTGAATCAATTATATATTTTTTTATACCTTCCAAGTATCAAAATCTCTCAGGATAATTATGTATATTCCCTTATTTTCGAAGGTATATATATTAGTACAGAGGTGACAAATGGGGCGAGGTCAGGATGGGGGCAAGTGAGGGTAAATTAACAATGTAAATTAAAAAATTTTATATTATAATTTAATCAAATTTTTTATTTGTATGATCTTTCAAATAATGAGCATAATAGTCAAATTTTATTTGATAGAATGAAAATATATAATTAGATTATAATATAAAATTTTTTATATTATTTATTGGTACTGAATTTTTAGCATGGTTAATGAATCAAAATTAAATTCAAGATCACTATAACATGTTTATTGAACTCAAGTATTTACTTTAAGAACTATATTTTCGATGTGATTTATATATATATATATATATATATCCACGAAAACTTTTATTCCCAAAACTCAAACAATTTCACAAAGAAAGAGACCCTTTCTCTACTATGGTTCCCAAACTACTTCGAAAAGCGTTGGGTTGTGGTACTAAGAGATTTCCTAATGAAACTAAGTATAAAAGATTGTAAAGTAAAATTACAAAAAAGTAAAGATAAATGGAAATGAAAATTTCATTAATTCACTGTGTTGCGATGTTCCTTTTTCAATGAAGTACATGACTATTTATAGGCATAATGAACTAGTTGTTCAATACTAACTTCACTAACATTATTCCCACTTGTGAACCTAACTTCTAGTACTAAAGTGCCAGCCTTGGCTAATTCTGGTCTAGAGAGTCAATGCTTTGCCCGTGTCCTATTTTGCTGGAGCAACTCTTTAGTTCTGTTATAACCTCCAGAACCATTATTCAACCATTCCTCCATTGTTTGAATTTAAAGCCACTTTCCTCAACTGCCCTTATTTTCATGGAAGTGGTTGGACTTGGTCAAACTCCTTTGTTCACGCAATCTAAAGCTTTCAACCAATATCCAAATGTGATTCATGGGTGGCTAGCTATTACAAGGACAAGGCCTAGTATAGGACCCATTCCCTTGGCTGAAGACTAGTCTCTTTACAAGGCTAATTGTACTCAACTTATGGATAATCAGTTAAGGTTAGGCATTATCAGTCATTAAGCTTTAGGAACACTGTATATGAGTGGATAAACATCCTCAAAGTTTTAGAAATTATTTTACTTAATATTTGTCTAACTTTTACACAGCGAAAGTAGAAAAATGGCCCAAACAATATAGGAATGACATTTTTTAGGGCCAAAACGACCTCAACAAAGTAAACCCTGGTTGTCATGTCGAAGCCCCCATCCTAAGCTTTTCGTCGATATGCATTAATAGTCATTCTGACAATCACAACACAGCCTCGCACCATTTAAAGCTGTGATGAGGATTCTAGCATTTTGTTATTGTTTTAAGCTAATTTTTCACTTACATCCTTCACGTGAGCATTATCAATCGCCACCCCCTTCATCCGTCAAATACTCAGCCATAAACTAATTTTTTATCTTCCCAGGTTGATTTTTCCACGACTAACACCCATTCTTGAAAAACTAATATATATATATATATATATATAAAGGAAACCGAGAAGATCTTATCAACTATTCTAAAATTACTTTAAATTTGTTTGCTTATAAAAAGGGTATAATTGGGAAATCATTTTGCAAATTTTCTTGTAGTTCTTTGTTCATTTTATTTATTTTAGTGTTTGGTGAACAACATTGCATATGTGATATGTGGGATTTAGGTGAAATTTTTTTACCAGTTTAATTTCTTCTGTTATTAAGATCTTTCTTCTTTCATTCTATATGTAGAGGGCTCAACAAATTTTTTTACAGCTTTGTCACCGCCCCTGTACTCTTTTGTTCACTCTGCCAATAATCAAGACATTCAATGTGCATAAGATGTTGTAACAAAGTAATTACAGAGAATTGATAAGTGTTATGTTTCTCTTATAATATAGTACCATAAATGTTTGGGGCTTGGGGTCTAGGACAAGTTGCTTTCATAACTTTAAAAAGGCCATATAATTAAAATGTGAGGCATAGGTTCCAGAATAATGATTTTATATGATAATTCAGCACGTGCTAAATGCATATCAGTGAAATATTAATGCCGAGAAATAAAATGTTGAGCCAATAGGCAATGGATTCGATTATGTTTATACGTAATATAAATATTAATTTAATTTAATTTCTTAAAATATTTTTATATCTGCAATCCAATTAAAATTTTTTATTTATTTAACTTTTTAAGTAGTGAATAAGAAAATCAACAATCATAATCAATATAACAACATAATTGATTGGATGACTATTTTAAAAACTTTTACACGTGGGTATAAATTAAATCCTACAAATACAACATCTTTACACGTTTTGGGATTAAATAGACAGGTAACAAAGCCAGCTCGCAGGGCAGGGAAATTAAGGCCACGATTTGAGAATTAATGAAGATGTGGAAAATTTATTAATTTGTGTTTTAGATTTAAGATTTGATAGTATTAGATTAATTTTGTAACTAACGTGATAATGACTAAAACGCTTACTTGTTCTATAGTTATAGGGTTATTATGATGCAAGTGAAACTGCCATCAATTGTATTTTTTTATTAGTTTAATACATATTAGAGATTAATTATATTCTCAAGGTAAAATAGTTTTACATACTGCCATCTAATTATATGCTAGTATTTGTGGGACTTTTGAGACAATAGAAGTGAAACTAAAACACATCTTATTATATTAATGTGATAATACATGAGTAAAAATTTTTTATTTTTAATAGTATATTAAAATTAAATTCTTTATATCAATATAGTAGATCACTAGATTGCATTTAAATTTAACAAATGCAGTATAAGTTGTGATTTAATTAAAAGATCCGAAAACGCTATCTACTAGCAATATTATCAACTTATAATTTTTACTTATAGGTTATGTAAATTTTGCTAAAAGAAAAAATTAAGAAGCCACTACCAGATGAGTAATAATAGTATAATTTCGGATTTATAGTGAACCCTATACATAATAATAACATATTAACTATTTAAAACATAATCCAATGTTAAAAAATATATAAATATCATAAAAGTATTTATTCAGATTATTTCATATGCAAGATTTACTATAAATTTAAATCTATATTAATATTTTCTCCACCACATCCTTAACCTGCGTCTATTCTCGAATCTCGATCATATGATAATCAACCTAGAGGATTAAAAGTAAAGCACGTGCCTCCAATGAAAATGCATCGGAGATCATATAAACTTTCAAGTTGGCAACTTGGTTCTACAGAAAAAAGTTGGCAACTTGGTATGTAGCACTTACTTTATAAAGTTGCTTGTATATAGCTTGATTTCATGATCTGTCTCTTGATCGTGTGCCACGCCTCCTCGCATATGCGGATTCTATAAAATTTTATTCTGCTGGAAATAAATATTCACATGCCGTGACATGATCTGCAAAGTACATATGCAACAACTTCATGGCCATTTTCTTCTAGGTGAGACAATGGCTACAAGTATTCCATAGCAAAACTAGACCACTGCTCACAATATCGAAGTCCCCACAAAGGGGTAAAGGTTTCATTCACAAGAAAGTCATATTATGTGGTCATGATTGAATCCTATCCGTAATAAAATAAGTATATAATTACGACTTTCCATTTGCACAAATCAAACACTATAATTCATTATTGGTCTCAAGATTTACAGACAAACAATGGATAGTGGCCCCTTGACCCCGTCTCATCTAGTAGGGTAACATCTTAGATTCGTTTAATTATCAACAAAAATGAAACCCCAAATAATACAACAGAAAAAATGAAAGCCCTACCATATAGGCAGGAACATAAAGGATTCTTCAATACCATAAACTTCATCTATGTAACCATAAATGTATACGGTTACCGCCGGCAAATTAAACTTGTATATTAGATAGGTGTGCTCACTTGTGTAGCTTTCCTCCTAAGAAATCATTTTGATTTTATACAAAGTAAATGCATATTCAAAGGAAGCAATGTGTTTTAGGCCATGTTGCTGTTTCGCAGGGATGGATCCAGAGATCATCTAAAGAAAGTGCCGAAAGTATTGAATCACATTTATATTATATAAATATATATATATATATATATATATATATATATATATATATATATATATATATTAGTGATCAGTCATAAAATATATTTTCAAAGTCAAATTATAAATATTTCGCTTTGATGTTTGAGAATTTCAATTAGATATTTTTAATTTGCTATATGTGTATATCCCATAAACAAACAACAAATTTAGTTATCAATAAATAAAGGAGAAAGAAAGTTTAACATGCAAAAAGTGTGGACACCTAGACAACAAGAGAGAAAAGTGAGAATAATGTGGAGAGAAAAGATGAAAAAAAAAAAGGAGTAGGTGGTCGGGTCATGTTTTTATGAGCAGGGCGTTGAGCGTCTAGGAGAAAGGTGGTGTTAGCTCATAAATAAATAACATATGAAATATTTCTCTCAAAGATATTATAGTACAAATCTTATTTCATAAACTAACTAATCTATCTAGAAGAAACTAGTAAAACTAGATGAGTGTATCTAAAAGACTAAGAATAAAAGTGTGATAAATCTTATGTGGACAACCGGTAGTAAGCGTCGGATGCGGCGGGCGGATGATGGCGATGATAGAGTGTCGGTGACTAGCAGCTCATGGGTGGCGACAAATGATGGCTAGCGGCTCACGAAGCAGTGAGTGGTGTTCGACGGTGGGGGCAAGCACGCCACATGTAGGGGAGAATACTGACACATTAGAGTAGGCTATAGTTAATTTGTAATTGGGTAGTAAAAATAGTACTATTATGTGTAATTAAGTCTCTTGGAATCTAATAATTTAATCTTATAATTATAGGATAAAAATAATCATATCGAATAATATTATATTATCATGTGTACATGTAATGAAAATGAGTTTTATAGTATTAGCTAAAATAGGGGAGGCATCTTGCTAATCCTAATCAAGTCTTAATCTGGAGCATGTGATATAATTTCATAACTCAATATCATTAGAGTTGCAAATTGCCAAGGAGTCGTGAATTGCCAAGTTATTATACTATATTATTGTGTGTATAACTTAAGGTTTATGATTTAAGTACCAAATTAAACTTATTTATTTACTTGATGCAAGATTAATAATGTTGCATATTACCAATAAAAATAATTGTAATAGTCTATAATAATTGAAGTACTTAGCTATGAACAAAATAAAGCAAAACTACTTCTTGTTATGTGAACGCCAAAGAATTTCTCCAAGCATGTACATATCAAAGCGAAAATGGTGCAGAAATAACCAACTACACTTGCATTTTTTTTAGGAGTTATATTTGTACTTACTATATATTGAATATCATCCTGATTTATATCTATCCACTATTAGATTGGATAGATAAATATGAATATTATATCCAAATCAATAATAAATAAGATGTGAATTGATAAAATATTCAATACATGATTAATACAAAAAAATATTTTTCATTTTCGAGCCTTCCACTTGCATTATGAGGGAGAACGTGGAAATTGGTATTGTACTGTACTCACTGTTCTCTCTGCGTCCCTCTGGTTGGAGCAATAATCATCCACTCCGACATATCTACTATCTAGCACTCATCATAGCATCTTAAACATGATTGCTAAAAGTCAAAAACCTTACAGTACAATTAATGCCATGAAAGACAAGCAAGCCAAAATAATTGGATGGTGTCTTGCAGTGCAGTGCAGGCTAACTGTGAAGGACACGTACTAGGAACTATGGCCACTGCCCATTTTTGTCTTTTTATTTTTTTGGTCGAACATTTTTGTCTAAGCACAATGTAGGAAGCACGTGACTTTTTTAGGGGGCTTCATGAATATGACAACTTGATCTGGTAGTTTGTCTGAAGATTGGACTAGGCCGGTTAATAATTCCAGCCCCCAAATGGGCTTTCATGTATAGCGACCCATCACAAGCATGGGCGTTTAGCTTAACATTACCACAAAAGGAAAAGCTTCCAAAAAAATATAAAAAGCTCAAAATGCTTTTTTTGCTACCAAAACTTTGTTCATAGACGGACACTTACAAATAAAAAAAGATAATCTAAATTTAAATTGAATCAAACACTTCCACATTGTGAATGAACTAATGATCAGTGGTTTTGTTCCTTGTGTGGAAGACTATCATTGTCAAGGCATCTTTCACAACAGAAACTAACCCGAAAAAATGCCACAGATTGGAAAATATTCGCCTCCTTCTAAGCTAGATATAAACATCTTTGTATATGTGAGGCCATAAAAAAAGAAAATTAAAACACCAATGAATAGGATAAAAACATCAACCAATGAATGGGATAAAAACATCACAAAGGGGACAAAAAAACACTCATAAAGGGAACAAATAAAACATCACAAAGGTGATGAAAGAGAAGAAACCAAAAAACCTGAAGAATGAAAAGAAAAATATGCTAGGCGTGCCCCCATGAAAAGAAAAATAATGACAATTCCCTTCAAAATCACTGCAAGAGAGAAGACTTGAGAAAAAAGAGAGAGAAAGAAGGATTAAAGGTCAAAATAATATTGATATACTTTAAATATAAAAAATATTTTATATTATTAACCAATTAAATTTTGTGGGTGAGTTATAAGTTGAAAAGATCAAAATTTCAAAAGAATCACATAATATATTTAAATAATTGTGCATTATAATTCACATAAAAAAAAGGTAAATTACAACAACCTCTTCTAATTTTTTTTCTAATTACACTTACTTTATTCTAGTTTCTATAATAACATTTACCTCTCTTGTCTTCAAATAATTTTTCAAAAGTTCTAAATTGCCCTTCATAAAACAATAAACCCAGCATTCACCCACTTCATCGCCACCCATTCGACCACATCTTCCTCTCCCAACCCAAGCATTCATTTTTCCTTGCCACTCAGCCACCACTCCCCACCGTTAGCACCCCATCACAAAACAGCCAATCTTCCAAACGCCTTTAACACTTGCCCTCATCCACTTCCATGCCTCAATCTTCATTCTTCCTCCTCCTTACCATCTAAGTACTATGTTTAGGGATCTTAATCATTGTTTTTTAGTTGGCTTTTAGTTATCTTGTTTTTGTTTGTTTATATTTAGAAAAATCTAATTGTTATCTTTTCATGGGCCTGTGTTATTGGTTGCTTCTATGATGATAGTGAGCACTGAGCCGAGCAAGGATGGGGACGATGAAGTTTGTACAATTTCAGACTTTACAGTTTGAATAAAGGGCATAAAAGTCCTTTCAATATTAGTTTAATGATGTATAAATAATTGAAGGAAACAAGTGTAATATTAAAAATTAGAAGAGAGTAAATATAATTAGAAAGAAACTCAAGGAAGATTATTGTAATTTACCTTAAAAAAATTGTGTATTACAATTGAGATTTGATGATAAATAAATGTAAAATCACATATAATTTCTTGCTTTTTTTTGGGTCAACAATCACAGATAAGCTTAAAAATTAGACATTCAATGGGAAATAAGGACCATTAAAACAATAAGCTTAAAAATTAGAAACAATAAGGAAATAAGGACCATTAAAAGGAACTTAACGGTTTGCTCTCGTTGAGAGTCGAACTCAAGACCTCCCGCTTACTAAACGGGTGCTCTAACCAACTGAGCTACGAGAGCTATTGCTCGTTGTTTCCCCATAAACTACTTTACATGAAATAAAATTGGAGTCGGGTTGGCGCGTTCCAGAATGGCTGCCCTAAACAGAGAAAGGTGGTTACTTAAGGTCGTCGACGCAGGACACGTGACGGTTCAATTCACACACCTCCCTTCCAAAAAGAAAAAAAAAAGAAAAAGAAGAAACGCCAACACAACACACACACTCTCGTGCCCGAAGGTCGGTAGAGACTCTCTCTGTCTGCGCCTCTCTGTGTCTGTCTGTCTCTCTCTCTCTACTTTTTCCTTTTCACTCTCTCTCTCTCTCTTTCTCTCTCTTCGTTTGGCCGTCATTTCTCAATCTTAGGGTTCCTTCGTTGACGCGCCCTTCCTTTCCCTTTCCCAATGGACTCCGATTCCTGGATTTCTGCTCGTCTCTCTAACGCCTCACGCCGCTACCAGTCTCGATCCGGTCAGTTTACCATTCCTCGTTTCTTTTCCTACAGATTTCATTTTTCATTCTTTTTGTGTGTGTGTGTGTGTGTTTAATAGTATTATGAGGTTAATGTTGTAATTGTGGGAATTGGTGTTGTGTGTTGCAGATCTGTATGTGGGAGGGCACGATGATTCGGACGGCGGCGGCGATGATTTCAGGGCGGAGTTCCTGTGCCCCTTCTGCGCTGAGGAGTACGACGTCGTTGGACTCTGCTGCCACATTGACGAGGAGCATCCTCTCGAAGCCAAAAACGGGGTATCCTTTTTCTTCTTTTTGTCTTCCTTCTTCCATTACCATTTCCAAAATTTTGGGCTTCTTTATTATTATTATTATTATTACTACCACTGCTACTACTTCATTTCTGAATTAAATTATCATAATTTTGAAAGTGAGCTTAAATGAGTGTTGCAGCGCTCTCGAACTCTCGTACTCCTGTCAGGGTTATTTACGATCACTTCTTAAAAAAGAAATAAAAAATTGGGGTTTAAATCATGCAAACTTGCTTAGAGTGGCCGAAATCAGAAAGGACTTGTTTTCAGCTCCGGAAAAAATAGACGTCTTTGTCTTTGTGCTTAATAATAAAAATAGGCAATAAATTGGGGATTTATTATTATTATTATTATTATTATTATTATTATTTTCCATCCATTGAATCCAATTATGTATTTAGGGGAAAGAAGCATATGGAGGGTGAACCTTTAGGAACTTCGTTTGTATCCTGTTGAACGAAAATGTATTCGTGCTAAGGAAAAATGCTACGCTTGTATTGTATGGCGTCTGTAATTTTAACAGTCACTTTATCATTAATTATTGTTGTAATTATTATTAGGGGATTTCTCCATACAATATAAAATTAATAAATCCAGGTAACTTCTAAATAATCTTAAGAATTAGCTATGTTTCTAACTAAATTTATTAATATTTTAAATAATGATTAAATCACAACCCTTTGATTGAAAAAGGTACCAGCGGTACCAAAACAAAAACATTATTATTATTATTATTATTATTATTATTATTTTGGCTATCTTGTTACAATTGTGGATAATGGAATATTAATGAGTCTGAGGAGTGGTCCTGTTTGGGTTATTGAGGACAACCACTAGATGAGTGAGTGGGGAGTAGTCACGGTGCTTAGGGGGAAGTGTGTGTTCTTGTGCAAGTTGTGTTTGTGTGTTGAACTAACGTTTCTATCAGTATTTGTTTGCTGCACACACTGACCTACATGTGTGGTGCATGTTATCTGGGAGTCATATGGTTTGATACGTAGGATGGAGCAGTTTTTTTGAGTGGTGTGCAGAGTATTTCACTAGCTGAGTTGTCATTGGCTATTGTTTTTTCCTCTCTATGTCCTGACTATGACTGTTGCTTGGGTTGCTTATGTTTTCAGGTGTGTCCGGTTTGCGCAAAAAGGGTGGGAATGGATCTTGTTGGACATATTACCGTGCAACACGGGAATTTTTTAAGAATATCCTTTTTTACTAGTATGTTTGTTTAGTGTTATCATTCTTGGTGTTTTGATTTCTCTTTAAATTGGATCCGTACTCATTTTGCATGCGGCAGCCAAGTGACTTTGTTGTATGCATGATTGGTTTTTGGGTTGCATTACAGTTATGTCAAAAGCAAGTGTCCATTTAACCCCCTTAAAAAAGTAGGAGTCTGAAATAGTGAAATGCTGTTGAAAGTTTATTCATGGCCACTGATCGTTATAAATGTTTAGCTCCTTAATGATTTTGAAATCACGATAGGTTTTGATGAACCAATCGGAACACATGTATGTTTCTATTAGCTGGCATTTGTTTAGTTTATTTGAGGTGTAACTAGTATAGTTGTTCCTTGTCTCATAAGTATTTTTTCTCTGATGAATTCATCTAGATGTGGCTAATCACTGTATGTGTAGTTATTGTAGTGATTTTAGCATGTTAAATGATATTGTCTTTGTACTGTCTCCTAGTCCCTGAAGACTCTGTCCTTCCCATGTGATTTTATATTTGCGGTCTCTGTTCTATCAATGTCAATATATATGTGAAGCAACTCCTTGTGTCTGGTGAACCTGTTTTCTATTTGCATTGCCTCATATAACTCCTTTGTTTCAAATACTATTCTTTTGGGAAAGTGTTTTTGATCACTTGGCTTAGTTTAGATAACTGTGCCAGACTGGAGACTTCAAGGTTTTTTCCTTAACAACAAAATTACGTGCAGCGCAGAAGGAGGTCCAGGAGAGGAAGCTCTAGTTCAACATTTTCTATATTGAGAAGAGAGTTGAGAGAAGGAGCGTTGCAGTCCCTTCTTGGAGGTTCTTCATACTTAGCTTCCTCCAACTCTGAGCCTGATCCTCTACTGTCATCATTTATTTTTAACCCTGTTGTAGCCGATGAGTCTGAGACTGTACAATCTTGTCCTTCCATTGATGCTGCCTTAGTAAAAGAAAGTTCAAAGGATGATTTCTTGGAAAGGTAAGAATGCTTATACTGTTTTATGATTATGCTTTGTTTGATTTGAGAAATGAATGGAAACGTGGTTTTATAATAAAAGTTTTATTATATAAAATTTTATTGTTGAATGCATGTGTACGTGTTATAGGGGTCCGTTTGGATACTATAACTTCTGACTTTTTCTAACTTCTAGAAGTCAAAAGTCATATTTTTACTTTTTGTCTTGTTTGGCTAAACAGTTTATTATTTCTCTAAAAGTTATTTTTAATGCTTTTTGAGAAGTTAAAATATCTAGCTTCTTAATAAGCACTTTCTAAAATACTAAAAGTAAAGACTTTTTTTATTATATATTTGAATATAAAATAACTTATTCCTAAGTTACTTTTCAAAAGTTACTTCTTTATAAAAGCTTAAATAAGGTATTTATCCAACGGGACCTAGGTGTTATACTGTTTGTGCTCAAGTATGTGGCCATTTTGCTTCTCGAAAGTAGCTATAGGAGGGATACCTTGGTTTCTTGTTTTGGAGACTTATCATCTCTGCATCTTGTGATACTACTACACTGCTGTCTCCTGATTCCTTCATTTTATGTCATTCAGTATTAGTCCAAAACTTCCCATTCTAGTCTGACAATAGTGTATGGTTTCAGAAAACCTCAACAGGTACAGCTGTCAGACGAGGATCAAGTAGAGAGGGCTCGGAGGTTTGATTTCGTGCAAGGGCTTCTGGTGTCCACAATTCTTGATGAGAACTTATGACTGGAATTGTAGCTCGTATGTTATTGTTGTATTAGGAGCAGGAGCTGGAAGCACCAAGGGGGAAGGGGAGTGAGAAAGACCGCCGGGGGGAGGGGGGTTTTGTATTCAGAATGATATAAGTGGCAGTAGCTAGATCAAGGAAATATGTAATGTATCTAGTGCTATGTTCATAAAATGCAAAGATGTAAGAACCTTTATAATGCCGCCTGTGTTCTACGCTAGTTCCATTCCATGCAAGCAATTGGAATAAAATTCATGTGACATGGGACGATTGATGCAGTAGAGTCCAGAGCATTTGCGTATTATAAAAATTGCCTGTGCCTTTTGTATAATTTTTCAGAGGTTTTTTCTTTGGGCATGTCCGCTTACTATTTATTATAAAAGCTTGATGTAGGTTAGTGCTACTATTATAAGAAGATTGTCCGACTATTTATCATAAAGATATAGGTGAGGTGTTAGAGGTGAAGTTGTTTCCTCTTGAAATGTTTCATGCTAATGACGATAGTTCATATAAGTGGCACATCGACGTCGGAGTTCGGCGTTTCTTTCAGAATTTGAAACTACATTCCCGGAATCACATTTAATGATATTTTTGGATATTTTAAATAATTATTTGTTTAATATTTAACATTTTTGAGATTGTTTGTTAATATTTGTAGAAATAAATTAAAACTTGTGTTTTATAATATACATATATATATATATATATATTCAAAATATATATAATAATTTTTTAAATATCACTAAGACATTTATTATTATTATCCTCCACAATAAAAATTATACTTACAGAAAAAAATATAAAATTAACAATTAATTTTTTAAAATTTGTTCATACGGACCAATATAACAATTAATAAAAATTTTAAATTGAGAGCACAATCGATATATGAAGTGCATATGAGTGTAGGTAAATGAAAATTGTTGGGGAAATCAAATAATTGAGGGGTACTTTCGTATTTGTGTTTAATAATTGTCATTTTCAAGTTATAAGAATTTTTTATTTTCACATTTTGTTATGGGAATTTCTTATTTCCACATTTCGTTATAGGAATAAGATCTCACTAAATCATGAGAAGTTTTTATTTCCAGATGATAATTGATATCTGAAAATAATTTTGCAAAACTTATAACAAATATGGGAACACATAATTTTTAAGTAATTCTTTTTAAAAATAACTAAATATACCTTGAAAGAAATGATGCTTAAAAGGGGAGATTTGCCATATGGGTTTCTTCTAAATGAGGCTTGCAAGAAAAGTAAAAAATTAAAAAGGAAAAACAATTAAAGGGCTTTAGGAAGAAGCCACGCCTAATAGGTTAGAAGAAAGGGTAGTGTATGTTCAACGAAGATATATATATATATATATATATATATATATATATATATATATATATATTTGAAAAAAGAATTTGTGTCTTGCTCTTCTTTTTTCATAAATTTTAGTATGTTATTTTTGGTATTAAACTCTAAATTCTAGTGCCGTTTTGTCTCAATTTGTTTTTAGTCGAGTTGTAGTAACCACATTGTAGTGATTTAAGTTGAATTCCACCCGTGAGGTCCTATTGATTGTTGTGATGCTTTTGTAATACTATTTATATTCATTGTTAGGAGTCTTTCTTGGACTAGGTTTTTATGGATCTCCCACACCCCCCGGGGGCGGCGGGGGAACAACATAAAACAAAAACCCACACAAAAAAAAAAACAATACACACCACTAAAACCCTACTCCTCCTACTAAGTTTTCCATATTAAAATTATGATATATATATATATATATATATTTCTGCCAAGTACTAGATTACTTCTATGGTGTAATTTATTGCCTGAATCATTTTGATAATGCCTATTTTTTTAGTTTAAAAATTATATTGATTGTAATAAGATTTGAATTTAGAATTTCATGCATACTATCTAAATTCCTCACTATCCAACTAATCATAATGGCTTTTGATAGTGCCTATTTAATGGCAAAGAAGTGAGAGAAATATTTCTTGCTTTTTTTGGTCAAAAAAATATTTCTTGCTTTTATATTGTTTATGTTGAGAGTTGTCCTTTGTTTTTAAGGAAAAGAACAATATTCAAATCGGTTAAGGTATTGATTCAAAGGTTTAGAGGAAAGCTTTACCAGGGTTCAACGGAATATAATAAAAAATATATGTAAATATATACATATGATTAATTAGAATATTAATAAATATATTAAATTATTCACATTAACATAATCAACAAAAAATATTCATAGATCTATAAAAATAAACATAATTTATATAAAATTTCTTTAGTCTTATCCTCACAAAGTATTTGAAAACAATATTTGTTAGTGACCAGAGAGGTTTATAGTAGGGGCAATGATGAAGAGAAGAAGAATAACTCAACAGTTTTATTAGTACCCTTCTTTAGTTCTTTTTTTTTTTTTGGCTCTGAACTGTCATAAGATATCAATATTTAAGCTTTGAAAAGAAAATTTCAAAAAAAAAATTCAAAATAAAATTTTAAAAAAAAAAACCTGTCCAATTCCACTTCATGGTTTTTCCTTGACCGATTTTGACTTTCTCCAGTTTTGAAGCTAAAGGAAGGGAGGGACCAGCTCTCAACCTATTTGAACCAGTCAATCCCTTTCTCTTCTATGATTTTTTTTGTCCATGTTGACAGTCAAAGTGAACCTATCTAGGTCATTGTGGTTGGTCCACCATGAGTTGCAAGTCAAAAGTTAAAAATTGGTAAAATGGCATAAAAAACAATTAAAAAAACTCAAAAATTAAAATTAATTAAATAAAACTTGAAAATATTTTTAAAAAATACCTAAAATAAATACAAAATAAAAATTACATATGCCTATAAAATGTAAAACAAAAATACACATGTAAATATTAAATTAAGTTCAAATTCAATCGAAACACAATACGAATGTCATATCTTGCATGATATGCAATTTTTTCTTCTTTTTTTTTTATTTAATGTGTTGAGAAACTAACTAATCCATTTTCAACTTGACTCGAACCCACTTAATCTATGGGTTATACAGGTCATGTTGAATCAACCCGCTTTTATTAAGCTCAATTTTCAGCAATCATCATTTTGGTAGATTGAGCCAAGTTGGCTTGAGAGTCACAGCCCACTTTTACACCTCTATATGTTGGTCTCTGCATAAGATTTATTTTTATTTTTTTGTTCCCAACACATGCCTAAATACATTTACCATAAAAGAATACAAATTCGTTTATAGATAATCACCACCGGCGATTCTTTTATTTTTAAGTTTTTATTGATAAATAAAAGAACAACCCCATAAACGGTTATTAGCTACAAAAAAAAAAAAAATGGTTTCCAGTTCAAGACGAGTATGGCAAATTGGCAATTACAATTATAAGTAAATATAATTTAAATAAAATTAATAACAATTATTTTATTATAAACATATCTAAATATAAAATATTGAATCCATATAAATAAATAACCCATACAAATATTGCTCATGACTCAATAAAGGTTAATTTTATCCACCCCACTCTGCTGCCATACGTCGCTCGAAGACCCCTGGAATGCTGGCACCGTCCAGCTACTTGGAATCTCACCCCTCGGGTAGAGGCAGTAATAATAATTCTTTTTTTTTTTTGTGAACAATTGAATTTACATTTATATATAACACTGTGCCGCAACCTGAATTTGGTTCAGTGTTTCTAGAAAGGAGTCTGCGGTATCTCGTGCTCGCTGAAATTAGCTGCCTCCTTTTATTTATTTAATTTTTTTGTTTCCACTTTACACATCCTGAACACTTTAGTATTAATGTGAAACACTATGCTACTTAAGGCTCGGTACAAAGAGTACACTGATTTTGAATGCAAGTTCTGTGGTTCTTTGAATGCTACGAACTCGCAATTTTTTACCAGTGCTTTAAATTCTTCATATTCGCCTCAAATTCAAAAGAAAAAAAAAGTATTATTATGTATTATTGTTAATGTGAGCTTACCGGGTATTTTTAAAAGTTTGTTCTATTTAAATAGTCTATATCAACAATTAATTACTAGACTGCAATAATAATATAAGAATTCTATCAAAAAATAATAATATAGGAATTATACAATCTTTTTATGTAATTATTTTCTTTAAAGTTTAATCACCCGTCCTTATTAATAGAGATAGAAGTTGTTTACTATTACAACTTGCAACTAATTAACCACGGGTATATGTATATTAATAAATATATAACTACCCACTATTTTCATGACTAATATTTCAACTGCATTCTTTAAGTCAACAAAACGATCGGGAGTAATAATTCCACGTTATGTAATGTTGAACTTTTAAGTATGAAAAATAAGAGGAATGAATCCTATCAATTTTTTCTGGTGTCATGTTAAATCATGGTCAATAATCAAGTCACTTTTTCAAATAATTAAATTTTCTTTTCACTTGATTAAGAGCGAGAATTGAAACTTTACACTATCATATCCAAATTCAAATTAAGAGGTTCACCCTTGAAAAATAAGATATCCGTCATATTAGATTTTTGTTTAATTTGTAGAACAATGGTTTGTATATATAAAGATTGTCACACTAAACAAACAATGGTTTTTCATATTGGTTTTCTACCTCAGTCTTAAATGTTTTAAACTTTTCTAAAGACAAAGATTTATCATTGATCAGGTAGACATGACCAAATCTAGAAAAATCATTAATGAATATAATGAAATATCTATTTCACACAAGGTTGGTTTTAGAGGACCACATATATCAGTATGAATAATTTCCAAAAGGTCCCCACTACGAGTAGAATCTTTCTTAGACGTAAATTAAATCCAGACTCCAATTTTAATTCAACTAATCCTATGAACTCAATGTCCACTTTATTTCCATTCGCTATCAATAGGCTGCCATCGGCATCACTTGGCTTTCGTTTGTTTTTGAACCCTGCAATGTATTAGCAATATGAATACACGATCCAGAATCAATCCACCATGAATTTACAGGAATGTCTACCAAATTGGATTCATAGCAAATGAAAGCTAGTGACTCACCTTTAGCCTTTAAGGAGGGCAATGAGATTTCTTATGGCCTACTGACTTGCAAAACCAACACTTGAGCTCACCTTTCTGAATGTTAGGTTTCTGACAAAGTCCTTTTGGGGTGGATCAACCATTTGCTTAGTATTAGCTTTTCTATAAGGAAACTTCCCTTCTTCTTTTTAAAAGATTTCTTGTGTTGGGCTGAGACTAGATTCACACTTTTAGACAGAACATGATTCATCCTATCCTCTCTTGAGAGCAAATGGAGATGAGGGTGTTAATATCCCACTCTTCTTTCTGGGTGTTATAAGAGGTTCTCAGTGCATTAAATTAAGGAATTAAGGGCATGGTACACAAGGAACTTATCATCCACTGAGCATTTGAGGTCACTAAGTCTAGAGGATAGGGTTACCATTTTCATAATGTATTGTCTAACACCACCATTCCAATCATACCTCATGTTGATGAAATTATCCATCAATTGACCAGCCTTAGCTTTACTAGAAACTGGATACCTTTCCCCGATGGAAGCAAGGAAAGTCTTGGCCATTCAGATGTAGGAATTGCCTTCACAAGCATTTCATTATGACGCTTGACCAATATCAACGCCTTGCAATTGGCTTTTGTCCACTCCTTGTGATACGCCTTTTCCTCCTCTGTGCTTTGATCATTCAAGGAAGGTTTATCCTCCCTAATAGTCATGTCAACATCCAATAAGCTGAGGACTAGCTCAATGTCCTCCTTCCACCTCTTATAATTATTTCCAATCAGGATTTTACATGGTTAA
This sequence comes from Dalbergia oliveri, assembly GCA_030441495.1. Taxonomy (NCBI): domain Eukaryota; kingdom Viridiplantae; phylum Streptophyta; class Magnoliopsida; order Fabales; family Fabaceae; genus Dalbergia; species Dalbergia oliveri. Next base: position 19,520,864 of record JAMLFY010000009.1, on the reverse strand, counting down.
CAGTGTCATTCATGGAAAATTTCACAGAGTTGAAAAAAGTAAAAATTGATTAATCACATGGGCAATAAACAATAAACATATATCATAATAGGGATACAAACATATAATATAAACCCGTGGCGAAGAATACATTATACAACACAACAGTTACAAAAATCCAACACCTGTGGGAGAAGGATTTCACCATTGATACATCCCAAATATCATACCATGTCAAATTAATTAATGAACTAACCACATGTGGGTGAACTAGCCAATAACTAACTCAAATGACACTACATGTCACATCAAATTAATTAATGAGCAAACCACCTGTGGGTGTGTCAACTCATAATCAACTCAAATGACAAAAATATCGCAAACGAATTAAACAAGAAACCTTATTAATTTTGTGAGCAACCCACTATAGTGATGGAACTTACTTAACTAATAGAGCACTGAATAGGAATAAATAATTGCCCAAATAATCAATTTTAATTCAATTCCAAACATTTCATAAATAACTAAAACAATACATAATTATTAAAGAATAATCTCCATCTCTATATCAATTATTAATCATAAAACAGATTATAATTAATCACAGAATATTTAATTAAACTAAATATACAGTATTTATTCAAAAAAAATTTGGCAAATATATCAATTATCAATTGCAGAATAAAACTAAATAAAAGCTATTTAATTAAATATCTGACTTTCTTTTTTTTTTCATTTAGAGCGGGGGCCACATGGCCCCCTTTCTTCCTCCTTCCTTGTGACCACACAGCGCTGCACAGGGGCACAATAATGGCCGTGCTACAGCAAAGAGAGCACGCGACGCCTTGCCTTTTATTCACAAGGAAAATTATTCCTCTCTCTATAACGTCAGGCTCGCACGCAAGGGAAAAGAAAATCAAGGAAAAGGAAAAGAACAATAAAGTCAAAAAGCCAAATTCCCTTCATTCAGCCTTTTCGTCCATTCTTTAGATAAAAGAAATAAGAACAAGACAAGGCAAATACATTCCAGAGACAGGAAATTTCAACTCAAAAGGAAAATTTGAGGGATTAAATGTAATGAGGCACAGTTCGTGAATTAATCCATCAATTCCACGGTCATGTGATTTAAAGCAGAGATTAATAGAAATAATAAACAACACTATTAAAAATCAATATCATATCAATTCAAGGTTTCAAATATAGTACAACGTGCCGTGATACCACATGATAATTTCCACAGAGCAAATACTAGGGATTTGGAATACTAAAACATGGAATAAAATTAGTATAGTAATTCACATATCTCTAGAACTCATATTTGCATGTGTGTATACGTAATGTAAAGAACCCACTTCTTATCTTCTTTTAGAAGGCCACGTAGAGTTGTAAGTTCTCAAAAGATGTCAAGATGAGAGTGGGGATTATGCCCACATTATATGAAATATTTATAGTAATCTGGTTCTTGTCCATCAAAGACCTAGGTTACGGCTTTTACATCATAACCAAGTACCCTCACTATTACGCTAACCTAATAATAATGCATGGTGACTTTCAAAACCTATAGTGGATCATATATTAATTTTATGGGCTTACAGGAAGTATTAGACTATCCATTCAACCTTTATAAAATCAAGATATCATCAATTAATAAAAACCCAAATTACCTGGAAATTCTAACATGAGTTACTTGTTTATGAAATCCACTACGTGCGTGAGCCTGTAGTCTTGTACAAAACCACGGGTAAAAAATTCGTCATGTAAAAGATTAATTTAAAAAATAAAAAACACATGAACCAATTTATCCTTTAATGTTATCTCTTTCCGGAAAAGATGTTGTAAGCACTGCGATAATGGCAATAGAAAATTGAAAGAAAAAGGACCCAACGACCTCGAACCAGTCACATTGTTCACCTAAATGTGAATACGAGCAATGGTGGCACCACCTCGAGTTGCTATAAATACTAGGCTTAATTAAGCTCATAAACCACACAGAGCAACCAACCCCTCTTATATATCATACTTGCAACTTCATTATTCTCCTCTAAATCATCATCATGGGTGTGTTTACTTTCGAGGATGAGATTACATCCATTGTTGCTCCTGCCAAGCTTTACAAGGCTTTGGTGAAAGATGCTGATAACCTCATCCCAAAGGCTGTTGAGGCCATCCAGAGTGTTGAAATCGTTGAAGGAAATGGTGGCCCCGGAACCATCAAGAAGCTCACTTTCCTTGAGGGTCAGTATACACATGTGTTACATGAATATGTCTCATATATACATAGAGATTTTATGTTTAGGCACACGCAAAGGAGTTTTTACAAGGATATCATCGAATTATATATTCCTATTACAAGAGTAAAAATATTTTTCTTTTCTGATCTAATAATAACTACGCAATAATGATTGACAGTATAAAACATTGAAAATTGAGTTGTCTCTGTTAGATTATTTTTAAATTTTTTCTTAATATAGTAATTATATAAACATTAAAACATGGGTATTCAAGCAAATACTAAATGAATGAACAATATAGACAAATTAGTATGATGTAATATTTATCATCATATATCCAATGTTTTATTTGCATTTAATATTATTGATATTGAAAAAAATTCTTTTAGTGTTTCATTATTTTTGCCTTCGTAATCTATTTTATAATTTCGTAAAACAATTTATCTTACGTCTTTCTTTTTCATAAAACATGCTAACATAAAACATGTTAAATTCTTTTATTAAAAAATTGATAAAATTCGTAATTGCAACTGAAACCAAAACATGTTGCTTTTTATATAAAAAAATAAATTTAGTGTTTGTTATGATATATAGATTAAGGGAAGGATTATTTTAAAAAAAAAGAATAGATCATTAGATAAAAATAATAAAATTAAACTATGCTTGATATAACCCTTTTTAGTATTACAAATATTAATTTAAAATGAAATATTGGATATATGATTGATAATTTATATTATACTAATTTTTTTTATTTTTTAGATGAATAATTTTTGTTTATTGTTATTGATTTACTTTTTTAGAAAAAAAAATGCTTTCTGATTTATGATTTAGATAGTTACGACACTAAGGAAAACTATAAAACTTTGATATTTAAATTCAAATTATTTTTTAAATAAATTAACTGTATATGAATATAAAATTTGATAATATCAAATATAAAAACAAATTATTTTCTAATTACAATAAAAATTATAAATTTGAATAATATAATAGATAATAATTATTCAATGTTATATTACTATTTTGATAAAAAAAAATGAAAGGAAGAGTATTTTAGAAAGATACAATAAATGACAATAAAATGGGAGTGACAATAGATATATTAGAGTGGTAATAGCCACTCCCCTATTTTTATAGAGTTTGGTTTTGTTATATTGATAGTATAAACTTTTTTACACTATCAATTAATTGGAGTCTTTTTTTATATATAGGATTTGGATGGTGTATTTATATTAATATGGTGTTTTAGGAAAATCACGTAACATGATTTTTTTTAGGATAGAATTAGCCTTTGGGATTCAAGGATAATATGTCAAATCAGATTCAATGTAAAATGAAAATTAATAGAATTCAGCAGATTTAGAAAAATAAAATAACACAGAATCTGTGACATGCCCACTTTATAAACACCATATATAAGTAAATTTATCCGTTATCTTATATAAGTGTAAATTACCTACCAAAACACCATATACAAATTATTTTTCCCAATTAATTGTACTCCTTGTTTTAGAATAACTGTCATTTTGTTTTTATTCTTTCATGTTTAGAGTATTCGTTCATTTATAATATCTAGTATTAATTTTTTTTCTTCTATTTATATCCTTAATATAAATATATTGATTACTTTATATTTATTAAGTAATTAACACAATTATCATGATGAAGAATAATGACTATATAAAGATAATCAATCTAATTGCAGGTGGCCAAACCAAGCACGTGCTGCACAAAGTTGAATTGATCGATGAGGCTAATTTCGCATACAACTATAGCATAGTTGGGGGTGTTGGGTTGCCAGAAATTGTTGAGAAGATATCATTCGAGGCCAAGTTGGTTGCAGGGCCCAGTGGAGGATCCGTTGGGAAGATCAATGTCAAGTACCACATCAAAGGCAATGCGGAGCCTACTGAAGAGGAGCTCAAGAGTGGCAAGGCCAAGGGGATACTCTTTTCAAGGCCATTGAGGCTTATGTTTTAGCCAATCCTGGTTACAACTAATACAAATTTATCATTATATATGAGAACTTGTTATGGGTGTGCTGGTTGCATGTTATCCAGAGTGTTTAATTCGGTTTCCAATGTAATAACAAACGAGTGGTCTCTTATTTCCTTTTCTTTTGCTGCTGAATTTTGAGATTCCATGTACGTGTGTTAGATTACTTTCAATAAAATACTAAAAAAGAAGTTATTACTTCTAGATATAAAATTATTAATGTATCATAATCTAATAGCTTAAGTTTTTGGAAGAGATGGTTCATGAGATGGTATCTAGAGCCTCTATTACATTATATTGTCCACATTTCAAATCTAAATGATGCATTCGTATAAGGGCGTGTTAGATATAAAATCATTAATATGCCATAATCCAATAACTTAAGCTTTTGAAAGATGGTTTCATAACAATTACTATCATAGGCCGACGACATTTTTGTTTAGGTTAACGAATTACCTTATGAAAATTGTCATTTGACAATATTCAAAATTATTAGTTAAATAATGACAAACACTTCTTAGAAAAGGGAAACTTACATACCCATAGGAAGATATTAAAGTGTGAGAAACTGTTCCATCTACGATAGGAAAAAATTTATATAACAAAAGCCTTCATATATATGAACAATATAATAAGAGAAGTGACATGTTATTTAATTTGTGCTCATCTTTTTTTTTATGTCGTGAATAGGATTTTAATTTTTAAGAAAACGGGTCAAACCCAACTTTATAACAGGGAGAACAAATACAATGAAAAAAACTAACAACCTGCAAGTTGGATCATCTAGAGCAACTAGAGATACAATACACTTAACCTGTATATACTACATATATCATTAACAAAAGGAAATCTTGCTCTCTTATAAATATACTTGACACTAGACACCAGCTAAACAAACATGTCTATAGAAGCAAGTTTTCCTAACAACAAGCTTTTTTTCTAAAGAATCCAATTAAAAGAGAAAATTACATAGATTGGCTGCTAGAACTTTCTGAAGTCTTTCTATGATCAAACTTCTACTCTTCTTGGATTAGAACAAATACACTCCCAAGCTTGTGCTCATCTTTAGAACTTAACGTATGTATACAATGAAAAGTAAAAGAAGAGGCCCATGATATGTTATTTGCTCCCCTCCAAGTAAATGTCGTTTAGAAGAGGCCCATGATGTTGACCCAAAAATAAGAGAAGATGCCCATGATAAACCAACAACATTTCCTTCTAGCAATTTTTGACATTTGTAGCTTTGTAGCTTTAAGGTTTGTTATTCTCTTGGTTTTGCTCTCTTTTCTCCATTTCCTTCTTGTTTTTAGGGTGATCCTAAGGGTTCCTCATATGGTTCAGGGAAGGAAGGTCTTCTAGTATGATAGGAATAGAGTTGAGTTACTTAGAGATTTTAGAAGTTAATATGGAATTCTATTACTTCAATGGAGATAGGTGTCATTTCTACTCCAAGAAACCCTGTCAATATTGAACCTTCAACTTCTACCACTCCAGGTGAATGGGTTCAATATGTGACCTCTATATTGGTCATTATAGTTATTTTCATCAACACATGAAATAGACCAGATTTCAGAGTTTATTTTGAAGCAATTGAGATTTCTATTGTTATGAAACTTGGTTTCGGAATAGCATAAATTGCGTTTTGAGAAAATGCGTGGAGCCATTATTACTGGAATAATTTTATGTAGAGTTGGTTATAACTATAATTCCTGGAAATATATGATTGTTAAAGTGATTTCTGTGTTAGAAGGATCTTATCTATAGTTGCTTGAAAACTTGATGATTACCAGAAAAGTTAGTATGATTTTAGAGTTTTTGAAGCTCTTAGAATGTTTAAAGGTTTTAAGAGTTATTAGATTTATTTGAGTTTACTGTTAATTATGTTATTTTAAACTACTGGTTTTAGATCATGAAATATTTCTTCTAGTTAAACTTAGAATACTTAGGATGATTAAAATCCCTTTCGTATTTCAGGATGATTTAGATGAGGAATTACTAAGAGGAACAAGGCTAAGTTAACGAGTAAATCGTCAACCTTGGTACCAAGGCCACTGGGGCATTTTATCTATGTGATTGATCAGTCCATGAGGGTGTGTTTCACGAGGAACGTTAAGTCTAAGAGAGGCTCTTGTTCGCGAGGGATGAGCACCCACTTTGTTATAGATTGTCTCTTTTAGTAATTGGATGAGACTAAAAATGAAGTTATGTTCCAGGAAACTTATGATTTTATCAGGATTGTGTGAAGTAAACAGAAATGATTTGTGAATGCTGCATTATCAGGAATTATGCATCTTTCCTTCATGTCCCATGCATAGTTGTGGGTGGGGGTTTACTTCCTCAGTTTGGAAACAAAACTCACCCAGCTCTTCTTTCTCATTTTACAGATATAACTCCTGTGGATACTTCTCAACCACTTTCTTCCTAGCAGAATTAAACTTTAGTTGGTGAGCCTTGTGGTTATTTTATTTAGAATGCTCCAATGTAGATAGGCGAGATCCCGGCCTATAAAACACATGTTGTATTCTGCATATTTTGATATGAACCTAAGATGTATTTATATGACTTTACTTCTTATAAAAGTTGTACATACTAGACTTCATATATTCCTGAATAACATGATTTTAGATTCTAGAAAGAGACTATGAGTTCTCATTTTGATTATTATAAATCAAATGAATAAGTGATTTGTATGTAGAAAATAAAGCTATATATATTTTAAATAATTTTATAATTACTGTGAATATAGAGCATCATAGATTACGAGGTTTACGTGAGAAAGAAATTTCTCACGTGCTTGTCATGTGCCCAAATCAGGTCATGACAACGAAGAACCTTTGGACAAGCACTAGTGCTAGTTTGAGGATCAAGGATTTCTTCTGGCTATCCTTAGACAAGTAGCTTGTAGAAAACCTTCTGAATCGTTCTCCTTCTCTAAAGGGGTAGATTGGCTTTTGCTTTTGCCACCATTCTTCGAAACTTTGGTTTTCTCGAAACATGTTTGTTTTGAAAGAATCATTGAGACCACAAATGCTCTCACAGTTGCCCAGACAGGGATTATCAGGATGCCTTCAATACGATTTACACTATCAAGTCTCGCATAGCTGATTTCTGCTTGATTTATGTGTCCTGGAACCTTCCCTAGAGGATTGGGTGAAGCTAAACAGATGGGTAAGTGTTCTCTAGAGGTGTTGCGATCTGGTGGTATTCTTAGGGATCATTAGGGAATTTCATTTTCTCTTTACTAAGAAACCAGGTACTCGCTCTATCATGTTAGCTGAGTTGTGAGGTATCTAGATGTTGGGTTTAGGATAATTCAGTGTAATTAAATGATGTTAATGTATGGCAATGAGCAAATAAATTTGATATAATTAAATCTACCAATCGCCGCGCGGCACGTAAAATAAATGTCAGGATGAATAATAATTTAGTGGGAACCGCTTGTCACTATCATGGAAGAGAAAACTGAAAAGTTCAGTCTTGCTCGGCAGAACGGTCAGGCCCTTAATCTCCAAAACTGGAGCAAGTCAAAAGGTCAACAACCAAGTCAAAATCAGGAAAAACCAATAACTACCAATTGGACTGGTTTGATTTTTTTTAAAGATTTTTTTCAAAGTTAAATTAATATCTTATGACAAATATAAAGCAAAAACAAAAATAAAAAATAGAACCAAAGAAGGGTACTAACAAAAATTGTTGGGTTGTTATTCTTCTCTCATCGCAAGTTGCATATCATAAATCTCATTGATCACTAACAAATATTGTTTTCAAATGCTTTGTGACGTGTTGTAACTAGAATTAGAGAAATTTTATATGAATTATGTTTATTTTTATATACCTATAAATATTTTTTATTAATTATATTAATACTAATGATTTAATATATTTATTCATATTCTAATTAATCATATGTATATATTTATATATATTTTATATTATATTTCTGTTTAACCTTAAATGATTATCTCTAAACCTTTGGTAATGTTTGACCGTTAATGTCCGATAAGTTTTCTCTTCCTTGGTCACTATTCACGTGGACATCTCAACAATTGAACCACATCACTAATCTCGTGACTAGTATGGTGGCATCACTATTCATAAGTGGACCCACATCACTATTCATGCCACCAAAATAGATTAAGAAATTGCATACTAAATTTTTAACATGGAAACCCCTAAATACCGAAGGAAAATCATAGGACAAAATCGAAAAAATATTCCACTATATTCAGGATAATTACAAAAATATCCTTTCCACTCTCCAACCAAGAGGTAAATACAATATTTTCTAGTGAGAACCTTCTATTCAAATATTACACTTTTACAGGACCAAAGAGTAATAAAGATGATAACAAAAAATATTCCCGATATATACCCACACCCTACACTCTCTAGAATTTACTCACACTATTTATTTTTCCTTTCACTCTCAAAAAATAACACACACTTTGTATTTTCTTCTCTTTGGCTTTCATTTCTCTCCTGCTTATTGTTGTATTCAGCTTCATCCTCGCTTTTATTTATAAAGGATGTTTCATGCATGCACAGGAATTTTTCTTGTGCACCCATTGAAAAAATTCTTCACAGGCACCGAACTCTTTACGCGTGAATAGTATTTTACTGTTCATGCATGGAAAAATACTCCTCTCTTTCTGCTTGACCCACACTGGAATGGTTTGATCCTTACTTTTAAAAATCATCATTGAAGTAGACTCCAAGTGTGCGATATCACTCTTTCAAGATTCACATTTGATGACGCATAGTGCTTCCTCCTTAGTGGGTACCATTCACCATTTGTTCCAGGAGGATTGATCTACCCAAATTAGTTCATATCTCAAGGAAAGCAATAGTCGTGCTGATTTGTTCACTAAAGAGGGTCATGGCAATCTAGACAAGAGTGTTCACAACTCTGCCTGCTTAAACTTATTGGGTTGATTTGGTCTTGAATTTAACCCCACTTTCTTTGAATTTTGGGCCATATTTCGAGTTAGTCAATTCAAATAAAGTCAAATAAGTCTAATGAAGATTTTTTTTTTATAATAATTAGTGATAAATTACAAGAGTTTACATTTCAATTAATATATTTTATATAAATTGATGTTATTTTTATATTGATATAGCCTGAGAAATATATATGACAAAATATCTCTTAAATTTTATTTTTTACTTCTAAAATTTCATAACTTTAATATGTATAATGCTCAAATCTTTATATATTGTTTAAAGGTCAAGTTGATCCAGTTTGACACCATAGATAGGTTATTGTCGAGTTGGGTTCCAAAAATTGACCCAATTTAAAATTCAGGTCGAGTTCAAATTTGACCCATCCGTGTAACATACACCCCTAATTCTTGAGATTAGTAAGTTTTATGTTTCTGCCCCTTACTTTGTTTTACATGCTTCTTTGATCGTATATGGGCCTTATTCCCTAGGATTGTTACAATTTTGTTTGCCTTGGGCTCATTGCCAGTCAATCAAAAAAAAAAAGGCCTTAGAATTTATAAATAAAACTGATTTTGAAATGATTGGCCAGAAGATGTGATAGTGAAGAATTGAAAAAGATGTACCTAAGACCATTGGGTTAATTAGGTAGTGAATGGATATTAGTGTATTCCATCGTGTGGCCAAGAGACAAATGCTCATACTCTAGAAGAATTCACAAAATCTTTATGAGAGAAAACTTAGAATAAAGCTTCGCAATCATGAAGCTAGTGAACTACCCTTCAGATATCTTAAGATCCACTTAGAGCTTCCCAATGGTTTTTACTAGGATTGGAAAGAAACCTCTAACAACTCCAACCGCATGAGCAATATCTGTCGAGTACAAACCATAGCATACATCAAACTCCCGACTACAGTGGAGTAAGGAATGTAGTCATAGCTTTCTCTTCATCAAACGCTTTAGCATTCTTCATATTGATCTCCTAGAACCCACTTCACATATTTTTCCGTGACAACCAAAGCTTTCTAGCCATCCTCTCTCAAAATCATACCCATAATTTACTTTCAGGGCCTAGGTCTTTCATATCAAAAGACTTTGATAATTCCTTTTTCAAATCACTAATCATCTTTGCATCCTATCCTACTATCAACATATCATCTACATACAGGAGAAGGATGATAAACTTATCACCTGGAAATGTTTTAACATATACACAGTGATTGCATCTGTCCTGGTATATCCATGACCCACCATGAATGAGTCAAACTTCTTATACCCTTGTCTAAGAGCCTGCTTTAATCCATGCAAGCTCTTTTTCAATCTGCAAATCATGTTCTCCTTTCCAGTCTTCTAGATCCTTATGGTTGTTCCATGTAGATCTCTTCCTCCAAATCATCATGGAGAAATGTAGTCTCCACGTCTAACTGTTCAAGCTCCAAATCCAAGCTAGCCGTCAATCTAGAATAACTTGAATATAACTCATTTTGACAGGCAGAGAGAAAATCTCGTCAAAATCTATCCTTCACTTTTGACCAAAGCCTTTTACAACCAAGCGAGCCTTATACTTTAGTAGCTTGTTGTCATCTTTCTTCAGCTTGAACACCCATTTATTCTTCAGGGCTTTCTTGCCTTTAAGGAGTTTCACTAACTCATAAGTATCGTTCTTTTGCAAGGAATTCTTCTTACATGGCTTTGATCCATTGAACTTTATCCTTATGAGTCTGAACTTCTTCAAAACTCTCTAGCTCCCCTTGATCAGGAAGAAGGACATACTCCGATCTGGGGTACTTGTTGGATGGTTGTGGCACTATATTAGATCCTCTAGCTGTGTGTACGAGCTTGCTCCCTTGCTCAACACCTCCTCCATCTCCTGCATCATCAATTATTGGCTCTTCATTAACCCCATAGTCTTGAACCTCTCCCCTTCTGTGGCATTTTCTTTAGGAAGAACTGGTGTAAAATCAACCTTACCACTAGATTCATCAGTTTCTCTGAATAGTAGAATCAACATTGTTTCTTGCTCATGGAACACTACATCTGCTTCTAATAATCCTCTTCTTTTTCGATCCCATAGCCTGTAGCTAAATTTCTCATCTCCATAACCCAGAAATATGCAAGGAATGAGTCCATTATCAAGCTTATGTCTCTGCTCCTTATTTACGTGAGCAAAGGCTTTGCATCCAAACACCTTCAAATAAGAGTAACTAACATCATGTCTGGACCATACTCTCTAGGAATGTCAAAACCCAAAGGAACAGCAGAGATCTGTTAATTAGGTAGCACGTCATTTGAACAGCTTCACCTCAGAATAACTTAGGAGCTTAGCCATTCTCAACATATATCTGACTTTTTCCATAATGGTTCTGTTGATTCTTCGGCCACACCATTATGCTTGTGCCAGGAACCGTCTTCTCATGCCTGATGCGATGTTCAAAACAATAGTTCTTAAATTCATGGGAAGTGTACTCTCCCCATTATCACTGCGAAGACACTTCAAAGGTTTCCAGCTTCTCTCCACCATGGCATGAAACCTCTTGAAGTATTAAAACACGTAGTCCTTCCTTTTTAGGAAATAAACCCACACTTTTCTCGAAGCATCATCAATGAATGACATAAAATATCTCTATCACCTAGAGTCTCCACCTCCATGGGACCACATACATCAGAGTAAATCATATCCAAAATATTCTTTTTTAGCTTCAATCTTTTGCTAAAAGACACTCTATGATGCTTGCCAAATAAACAATGATCACAAGGATTGAACTTTGTACCTTTGGCATAAGGAATGGACGATTTCCTAGCCAAAATCTTCAATACTTTTTCACTCATATGAGCAAGTCTTTTATGCCACAAATTTGGCGAAGCATCGTCCTCTACTACATTTAACCCTCCAATCTGCTTAACTTGAGTCTTGTACAAAGTATTGTATGATATTCCTCTGGCAACCACCATCGAAATTTTGGAAAGCTTCCATTGGCCATCACCAAAGTTACTTTGGTATCCAGCTGAGATCTAGAGCATGCACGAGTAGATTCAGGCATAAATCTGGCACATGTCGCATGTCCTTCAATGTCAGTGTACATCCTATATTTGTTTGAATGCACACATCGCCAACTCCCACAATGTCAAAATTACTAGTATTACCCATCCTTACTTTGCCAAAGTCTCTTACTTTGTACACAGTAAAGAATTCCTTGTTAGGAGTGGCATGATATGAAGCCCGAGTCAAGAACCTATTCAACACATGAATCTGTAACATGACATTTTTCATCTATAAAAGAGCAACATTACTTCCCCATTTGTCATAGGGGTTATAGTATTTTCATAATCAGCCTCTTGACTTCTCCGATTTTTATTGTCTCTATTTTTTCAAGCCTTACAATTCTTTTGATGTGCCCTTCTTTGCTACAATAGTAACATTTGAACCTTCTTCTTGACTGGGAATGTGATCGATCCTTAGACTTTCTACCGGCCTCCGCTTTTGCTTCTCCCCATTCTCTGGAACAAGGGCTTAGGAATTATCTATTCTCACCAAGTCTTTCCTTTTGGTTTTTTCATTGAACATCCTCTTTGACTTGGACTAAAGATTTCCACTTGAAGTAGAGTTACTCAATGACACTACGAAGGTCTCCCAACTATTCGGCAAAGAACTCAAAAGTAATAATGCTTGTAACTCATCATCTAGCATTATCTGCATAGTGCTTAACTGATTTACCATATCTTGGAAATCACTCAAGTGCTTAGCACGAAATCTTCCATCTCTATTCTTGAGACTCACTAGCTTCCTAATTGAAAGCTTTATTCTGTGTAGTCTTTCTCTCATAGGGATTTTGTAAATTCTTCCATAGAGTATGTGCATTCGTCTCTCTGGTCACATGGTGGAATACACTAATATCCACCCACTGCCTAATTAACCTAATGACCTTCTATGCATCTTTTTCCAATTCTCCACGGTCACATCTTCTGGCTTTTCATCTCCCTTCTCCAGGATCATATAAATCCTTATAGAAAATCATATCCTCCATTTTTGGCTTCCAGATGGAGTATCTGCCTCAACTTGATCATGGTACCTATATTCTTCTCCATTTAATTTACATAGCACAATCTTGAGCTCAACTTGTGCTGATACCACTTGTTCGGGTAAGACATTCATAGTGTAATTAAATGATGCTAATGTATGGTAATGAGCACCAAAATAAATTTGATAGAATTAAATCTACTAATCAACATAGCGTAGTGAAAATAAATATTAAGATGAATTGTAATTTACGATGGGACCTACTTGCTACTATTCACTGGGCGCTTGTCACTATTCATGTAGATAGTACTTAACAAAACCACATCACTAATCTCGTGAATAGTATGATCAACGTCACTATTCATGAGCGAGACCCATGTCATTATTCATGCCATCAAAATAGATTAAGAAATTGTACATCGAATTTTTAACATGGAAACCCTTAAATATCGAGGAAAAATCAGGGGACAAACTCCAAAAAAATATTCCACTATATTCAGGATAATTACAAAAATATCATTTCCACACTCTCCAACTCAATAGGTAAATATAGTGTTTCCCTTAGACCCTCTTATTCAAATACTACTTTTGCAGGACCAAAGAGTAATAAAGATGATACCTAAAAATATTTTCTATTTACCTACACTCTACATTCTCTGGATCTACTCACACTCTATTTTTCCTCTCACTCTCAGAAAATAACACACACTCTGTGTATTTTCTTTCTCTACACCTTTTGTTTTTCTGCTGCTCGTTGTTGTATTCAGCTTCATCCTTGCCTCTATTTATAGAGGACGTTTCATGCGTGCACAATAATTTTTATTGTACACGCGTAAAACATTCTTCACGAGCACGAACTTTTCACTGTCACGCGTTGAAAAATCCATCTCACCGAACTTTCTTCACTGCGAATAGTAATTTACTATAATTACGTCACGCATTGAAAAACACTCATCTCTATCTCTCTGGACCACACTGGAATGGTTTGATCCTTACTTTTGCACAGGGTTTTTGAACAATCATCATTGAAGTGGACTCCAAGTGTGTGATCTCACTTTGTCAAGATTCACATCATATGACGCATAGTGCTTCCTCCCTAGTGGGTGCCATATGCCATTTGTTCTAGCAGGATTAATCTACCCAATTAGTTCATGTCTCAGGGAAAACAATAGTTGTGCTGATTTGTTCACCAAAGAGGTCATGGCAATCTAGACAAGGGTGTTCACAACTTGGCCAATCTGCTCAAAGCTTATTGGGTTAGATTTGTTCTTAAAATTTAACCCGTGCATTTTCCGACTTCCATATTTCTGGTTAATTCAATCGGTCTAAAGTCAAATAAGTCTTATGGAGATATTTTTTTTATAATAATTAGTGATAAATTACAAGAGTTTACATTTCAATTAATATATTTTATATAAATTGATATTATTTTTATATTGATATGACTTGTTTAGAAATATATATGATAAAATATCTCTTAAATTTTATTTTTTACTTGTAAAATTTCATAATTTTAGTATGTATAAGTCTAAAATCTTTATATATTGTTTAAAGGTCAAGTTGACCTCATGGATGGGTTATTGTTGAGTTGGATTCCAAAATTGACTCAATTTAAAATTCAAGTAAGTTAAATTTGATTCATTTGGATATAACATACACCCCTAATTCTTGAGATCTGTAAATTTTATGTTTCTGCCCCTTACTTTGTTTTACACGCTTTCTTTGCTGATCATATACGGGCCCTATTCCCTAGGATTGTTACGGTTTCCTTTGCCTTGGACTCATTGCCCCCAGTCAATAAAAACAAAAACAAAAAAACAAAAACGCCTTCTGAATTTATATATATAAAAAAGCTACCAGCTATATTAGCACCGCCCTTTCTATTCATTTCACGGGCAATACTCACTTTTACTCTTTATTAACCTTATCACTTTGTAGGAATAAAATCCAATACTAATAGTGTTCTGAAAATTGATTTTCTACTTTTCCGTGAAAAACACATTCTTAAAAACAGAAAAACAAATATTAATAATGGTCGAGGTTGGCGTCAAAACATGGCAATTCAATTATCGATATTCCAACTTGTGTCCATTTTAATATCTTTTTCGTGCACGCAATTATGTGAAGTTAGGAATGTGTATTAAAAAAATTGAATATTTATGCAAGGGATATCATTTCTTAACATATGTTTTATGCGCCACTTTTAGATATCTAAAGATTAATATATGAATAATTAAAAATTTTAGTTATTTTCAATATAATAAATGTACTGAATTAATTAATAATAGATTTTTTTCACATAACACATAAGTAAAATAACTAAAATATTCAATTATTTACACATAATTCTTTATATTACCCCACAATTTATCGATATACTTTATTCCTTACCTATCAAAATTAGTATCAACAAAAACTATATTTAAATATCACAACTATTTATGCAAATATTAATTATTTCATTTTTTGAGTTGAGCAAATATTAATTATTTGATTTTAAAATACTAGATAATGATATGTGCAATTTTTTTTATTTTTCGTCTTGTCACCCTCCGCCACATCATCCACGTATCATTCCCACAAAATGTATTTCAAATCCGCCTTCTTTGACTCATTAGTGTACCAAGCTACCCCTTGAATGCTCTTTTCTTATTGCCTTCTTGTCACCCCAAAATAATTTCCACTGAGGAAAAAAAAAGCCTTCACTCCTTCGCCGACATCAATAATTTATCGCTAGTTGTTATAAAAATATATATCTTTATAAGATTTTTTGACTTTGAATTACTCAGATCAATTTAAAATATAATTTAAACTTATTTGAAAAGTGCAAGTCAATATTAAGGCCAAACCTCTCAATAAATTTTGAACTGGAAGCTGGTTGGCAGAGCCGGCTTGTGAATACCCCAGTGTTTTGAAAATTTGATAGATCATTGATAATCAGAACCGGACCCTTGTTCAGTCCGAGTAGTCACTAAAAATTGAAAATTTAAAACCGGTCAACAATCGAGAAAACTGGTCAAAAATCGATGAAACCGCCTTAACCGGGGTAGTTCACACGGTCTACCATTTCTTACCGAGGAACATCTTTCCAGCAATAGCCTTTCCCTTCCACAAGCCTCCGACCATGAATCTGTACAATAAGCTTCGTCATGATCTCCAGTGCCTTCAATGTTGTTGCATCTTAACTCTTAAGCACCATCAAATCATTGGTCGGACCTCACAGTGTGGGTGAATGGGAACACCACCATGAAAACATTGGCAGGCAAGAAACAAGACAACCACATAGAGAGAAAGCGTGAACAAGCACAGAGAAGTTGAAGCAAGAAGATGAAATGCTCTCTCGGTTACTCAAGTTCAAAGCCTTCAAGAGAGGGGCTATTGTCATTCCCAATTGTCTATTGTCACTCTCCTTTTAGTGGCTTTAATTTAGTATTCTACAATTACCCTTAAATAAGGGTTGTGTTATATTATTATTTATTATATCTCCCATATTTCAAATAATATTAATCAATATAGGTATAAAACTAACTATTCTTAATTTACCATTTTTTTTAAATAAAGAATATATTATGCTTTTTTTCCTACAAATTAAAATGAAGTATTTTACGATAAATAGAATCCTATTAGATACATTTTTTAATACAGTATTTTTTTGTGAACCACTTTTTCTATAGTCACTTACTTATCCATCCTAGTCTTAGAAACTCATTTTCTTTTTTGAGTGTTAACACATTTCTTTCTTTTACTAACAAGTAATTAAGGCTATGTCTCCTTGTTGTGTTCATTATGCAAAATGCCTTAAATGCGTTTCAAACCGCCAGAAAAAAATGCATAATAAGGAAACCATTATTTTCTTAACAAAAAGGAAAAAACTTGGAACGTTTATTTCAAGATTTTAAATTATATTTTCCAGGAATGTGATTCCTGAAAATGATTTAAAAAATTATTTGTTTAACATTAAATATTCTTAGGGTTATTTGTTAAGATTTCAAGGAATAAATTTAAAACTGTTTGTTTTATAATCTATATTCTTGATAATTATGTTATAATTTTTAAAATATCTTTAGGTCAAATAATTATGAAGAAAAAGTCAAATAATTGAGAAATAGTTTAGTAATTATGATTAATAATTGTGATTCTCATGTCATGGAAAATTTTTCTTCACCCTTCAACTTGAGAGATCTCATTAAATCATAGGAAAATATTTTTCCATGGAATAATTAATAACATAAAATTTTTTTGTAAAACTTATAATAAATGTAAAAAATATATCATTTTAAGCTACCTATTCAAGAATAATTAAATATATTCCGAAACAAACTTTCGTTAATCTTATCAAAGCTCGAAATTAACAAGGCTGGCTTCCATAATAGCTACATGACAATTAATCTGGTGTTGAATTTTTATGCATACATATTATTACTTTTATATTTTAAAAGGTTAAAACATAAGCAATGTATTAATATAAAAAGAAAGAAAAGTAAAAGATGATTTTTCAAAGCAATTTTTACATTTCTTTTGCTTAAATAAGTGACGAGCACATTTTTTTTTCAACTTTTCATCTCGCTAAATTTGAGAAAATCAACCAAGTAATAAACTACTCATACTTAAAAGTTTTAGACGACTTTCACAAAAAGGAAAAAAAAAAACACTATCAATGAACCACATAACAGAACTTGAAAAGAAGTTTTACTTGTTGAGTAATTTGCACCAAACAGAGGTATAAACATTTTAAGTTTGAATACCACACTTATCTTACATACATAAGAAATGCAATATCAAAATTTAAAACAAAAATTCTTTGAAAATCAAATACACCTCTTGTTTTGCTTATTCAATTTTAAAAATGATAAATTAAAAATAGTTAATTTTTATATTTAATATTAATTAGTATATTTATATAATATAATTTAAAATATGAAAATAATAATAGATAAAAATATAATACAAGTCTTAATCAAAGGTAATTTTTAAATACTAGAATAAAGCTACTCGAAAGAAGATGACAATAAATAAATAGAAGTAGCAATAGCTGTTTCCAGCCCTCAAATTCAAACACAACTTTGGCATAAAAGCAGAGAAAAAACATGTGGCTCTCATCCACAGATGTGAGATAAGATAAGATAAGAGAGAAAAATGGATGTGGGATGGATATGTGGATTTTTTTTTTTTTTTTAACGGTTGTAGGTTATTTTTTATGTCTTTTGAGTCATTTTAAAAAATTGGATAGCTCCTTTTAGAATTGGGCCAATTCTATATATTTTAATATTTATTTTTTGAGTGATAAATTTAATTTTATTAAATTTGTTGTTATTTTAATAAATGTACACATATATTTAATTAATTTTTTATTATATTTATGACATCTCATATTTTTTATATATTTATATAAATATATATATTTTATTATATACCAATTATATTCTAATTGAACTCTCAGTTAAATCAATTAAACCTTTGCATCTTTATCTTGTCCGGTTGGATGGCTGGTCCGATTTTCAAAAACCTTAGAATACCCGACCTGCACCAACCTCACTAGGCTAAGCTCACCTAACCTCACTAGGCTAAACTTCTTCACCTAACCAGGCTATGAAAGTCTAAATGAGTAAATGTACAAACAAGTGCTTTATAAATTAGATGTCTGGGCTCTTCACTCCTCATCATAAACCAGGCAGCATAAACAAATCATTATCATAAACATCTAGCTCCTCAAAACCGCATCACAAGCCCTTTGTGTTAATTTTGCATCATGGTTGTCGCTACCCAGGAATATGCTACCCCTGCTGCTGTGCCTCGTGCTAAGCTCTTCAAAGCCATGGCAACAGATATTCAAAACCTCTTCCCGAAGATTGTGGATGCCGTCCAGAGTATTGAGTTCACCGAAGGAAATGGTGGTCCTGGAACCATCAAGAAGATGACCATAATTGAAGGTTAGTTAACCATGTAGGATTTAATTTTAATACAATAGTAGTATAAAAATATAAATATTATTAATCATATAATTATATATTATTATACCGGTGAATATAATTTACTGTTCCGTCTACTAAATTAGAAATAGTCTAATCAATTTAATGTGTGCAGGTGGGCAAACCAAGTATGTGCTGCACAGAGTTGATGCAATTGATGAGGCTAACTTTGTGTACAACTTCAGCATAATTGGGGGCACAGGGTTGGCTGACACATTGGAGAAGATCCAATTCGAGAGCCAATTGGTGGAAGGACCAAATGGAGGGTCCCTTAGGAAGGTACGTGTCCAGTTTTTCAGCAAGGGTGATGCTCAGATCAGTGAGGAGGAGCTGAAGGCTAGCAAAGCCAAGGTGGAAGGGCTTGTAAAGCTTATTGAGGGTTACCTTTTGGCTAATCCTGATTACTGAACATCTTCATAACCCAATCAGAGCTTGGGAATATGAAAGGGTCCAGATGAGCAGATAAATCATAAATTATATCATGCTAGTTTTTGCTATGCATAATTTTATATATATATAAATATGCATGAGTGTGTTTTCTGTTTGTGCTAGAGAAATTGATGTATTGTCGCCCTGCTCGATTGGGGAATAAGATGGGTTTGAGTTTTCCTGATTTTGAGTGAATCAATCCATATACTACTTGTTGCATATATCCTTTTGTAGGAAAACAGAACAGAGTCCCTTCAAACTTTCGATTTTCAGATAAACGGCATCCGGCATAAGCCTACGAGTACAACGAAACAAGATATAGCTTCCATCGGGGAAAACAGGATACATATGCCATTACTTTATGGAGTTAATTTTAATAGGGATATGTTATTTTATTGTACAAATTCGACGCATCCATCGACTCACTGAGAGATAAGGGGAGGGAAAAAATAAAATAAAAAAATAAAAATAAAAGAGAAAAAACAGAGAGAGAAAGGAAAAATCATAAAGAGGTCCGAGTGAATGTATATCGCTGTGCATATAAAGAGTATTTCCCATTTTAATAGGTGGTGTCGAATAATCAAATCTTCTTTTATATATATATATATATATATATATATATATATATATATATATGAGAACTTTAAAGTGTAGTATAAGAGTGAAATATGTTTTTGTTAATGGGTTAAAATTAAACTCTTATTTTATTCTTTTAAATTTAAGACATAGTTTAAAAGAATTGAAAATAGAAATGGTTAGATACACATAAGATTATTTTATGTTTAATTATTCTGCATTTCAATTTACTCAATTTTTATTAGGTCTTATAGTTTAAAAGTTTTGAAGTATTTATAGTATATGAGTTTCTTAATAGATCCCCACGTTATTAAAAAAATATAATATTATATGAAATATAGAATATTTATTTTCCTTCATAATGGACTTAAAATTCATAATATAGACTTATTACAAATAGATAATTGAAATTAAGTGAACTATGCAAAGAATAATTAACCTTCAAAATATGCATTTATCTTTCAACTGATACCTCAGTTTCAAGAAAGGTGTAATTTTAGTTTCTTAGTGGAATATAAAATTTTTGTTATGTATTTTACATTACTTTTGGTATTGGATTTATTTGTCCCTCTAGAATTATGTTTTCTGGTTGATTATTTTTATTTAATTTTAGTAAATATCTGATCTCATTCTAATTATTACCTTGTCAATTTTGAGCTTATATTATGCTAGTTTTTCATAAATTTAAATTTAAAACTTTTAATAATATTGATTTCATTTTTCTTAAAAGTATTCTTATTTTTATTTTTCTTTTGACATGATATATTCTATGTATTTTTAATTAATTTATTCAGTATAATGACATAGAAATAAATATTAAATTAATTAAAATTTTCAATATATAATAATTATCTACAAAATATAATAGTAACTAAAAACGTAAACGGATGATGAAAAATCCTTAAGTGTATATATATGCTGCATATTGCAATTTATTTATTCATTTTTTAAATTGTTTTTATCTAATATAATTTGTTCTGTTTCTTAGAAAGGTATTTTAGAACAGTTAAACAAAACATCATATAATAAGGTGTGTGAATAGTTCTAATTAGTTTAACAAAAATACTGACTATACTTGCCCAGTGTTTAGAATAGTAACCGTAAATATCATAAAGTACTATATGCGCATTGCTAAATTCAAATAAAAGATAGAGGTTATAGTCTAAATAACTTAGTTAATCACGTAGATTAGATAATCAATTAAAATTACTATGGTAGAAACATTAAGGTACTACCACTTGTGCAATTTGATACTCTTAATAAACATCCAGTTCTTCCTGCCACGCCCGCAGAGGGGCTCCTCTAATTGGGATGCATGTTGGCTGTGTTGCACCTGCAAAGCTGCACACGCCTGCAAAGCTGCACAGGCTGCAACTGCCACAGCGCCTCTAATTCAACTGCATGTTGACCGTGCTGCAGACATATTCCGGTACACAACTGGCCCTTTTTTGTACTGACAAGTATCATATTTTATTTGGCAGTCAAATATCTTAATTTGATATTTCGTTTTACTGTTATACGTTTTGCTATATTTTAAAAAATAGTATATATTGATAAATAATATCATATCAAATAAATATTTATAATTAAATAAAAATTTTGGTAAAAAATCCTTATTGCTTATCTATCAAATCTCTTATGCATTAAAATAATAGATAACTTAATTAAATATAGAAATATAGAATTAGGTCTGACTATTGATATATAAGGTCTCTTTAGACCTTTATTTTTAATATGTTTTATTAAATAAATAATATAAAATGAATAATAAATAGACTAAAATCTCAATTTAATTCCTAAAAATTATAGTAGGGATAAATTAATCCATTAAATTTAAAAGTCTTATTGTAGTTCCTAAAAAAATTCATAAATGAGGATAAGTTGGTTCATCCATCAATTGCCGTATGAAACATTAATGGAAATTGACAGCGTTATATTAACTAGCTTATGTATACTATTAATTTTCATGATAGATTTAACCTCTTCTCTTCTTCAAAACAAAAGAAAACTTAAAATCAAAATATTTCTTCGAAATAGAGGAATCTGTTAAGAGAAATATGAAGAATGTCACAACATCTCTGTGGGCGGCGACAAGAAAAAATAGTTTTATTTTTCAAAGGTTTTTTCAATTATTTTCAATGGAGTCACCACTAAATTTTATTTATGGTAAATATTGAAAAATCCTTTTAATTTGGTAAAATTGTCCTTTTAAACTAAAATTGGGTTCGAGAGTTTAATTATAATTAAGAAATGGTGGAATTTTAATCTCACTATCCCTAATATATTTATCTCATGACAGTTACTCAAAGTTCATTGTGCAAATTAAACAATAACTTTAACAATTTTATTTTCCCTAAAAGAAAGAATTAAAGCAAAAAAAATTACAAAAAGAGAAAACAAATTTAAGAAAATTTAATTTTGACTTAATAGAAAATATCTACTCCTATATATACTCTAGTACAATGAGAAACTCAAAATCATCTAATTTTTCTAAAAAAAATTGTGTGTTAGGTTATTTTTATCTACAAATAAAATAAAGAAGAGGTAAAATTTGTTTTATGTACATGATTTTAAGGTGCAATAATGGTAAATCCGTTACCATTCAACAATGATAAAGGAAGCACGATTCTCAGTTATAATGATTGATTGTTGCATGGATTAAAAAAATTCAAACACATTTTCTTTTTAATTTTAATTATAAATACAAATTTAATAACCAAATTTAAAAAACCCAAAAATATTAACTCGTTCACGACCCAAAAAAGAAAAAAGAAACAGTTCAAAAGCTAAAACTAACGAAACAGTGAAGCCATCACTTAGACCCGTGGATGGCAGTGGAGGCATTGGGTTTATTGAGGTGGAGAGAATGTCCGTAGCAGTGATGAGGGCTGTGCTGCTGTTCCCCTCCATTCTCTTACAAAAACTACACCTATTTATGCACACTTCTAACTTAAGTATAAGACTAAAATGCCATTTAATTTCTCAGATTTATATTAGGGATAAATTAATCCTTTAAATTTAGAAATCTTATATTATTAAAAATTTTATAAAAGGAGTTTTTAAATTTCATATAAATTATGTCATATTATTCCTTATACATCCTGTTACTGCATGTTCATAAGTAACTCGTCTCACTTTTAAATGAAGTCGTTTAAACCTTTTTTTTCTACTATAAGAAAGATTTGACTTAAGTGACATTTATCAGAATAGAGAAATTAAATCAAGTTTTGAAAAATTACAGTACACGTAACGTTAACAGAATATATGGATATTTGTTCATTTTCAGACAATAATTTGAATGAGGATTAATTTGTCCATTTTTATAAAATTCGAGGAATTAATATGAATTTCTAATTCTTAATTGTCTTAAAATTTTAATATTAATTAATGAAAGAAAATTAATTTGATGTCAATTGAAAAAAAAAATTGATTTGATTGGGATCAAAGATGCTAATGGTTAAAATCAATTTCAAAAAGAAAATTAATGCTTATTGACTAAAAAAGATCAAATTCTGTTTTTTTTTTTTATCCTTTTTCCCTTTTTTAAAATTTTTTTTTTGCCATTTGGACTAAGACAAATTATTTAACATTGACTAAGAAGAAATATTTTTTTCTTTTGTTTTTTAATTTGGATCGAAGAAAAACAATTTTTGTGACCTGATCAAAATTTAGTACTAACAAAGAATAAGTCTAAACGATCTTATTTAGGATGAGAGTAAAGCTAAGATGAAAATTAAAACTATATAAGCAAGTTAAGGGCATAACTTATATGGTAATTTGATAAAGGGACCAACTTCTCATTATTTGTGAAATTTGAAAGCATGATAGGATTTTTTAAATTGACACTAATTTTAACTTATTATAAATATGAGTAATTAAATTAGGATATTAGTCTGAAAAATATTATATGTTATGTCTTTATTAATTATTTGGTATATGCAATATATCATATACGCTTATTTATTATAGCTCCTTATACATAAAAATAATGGATAATTCAATCAAGTTTAGAGAGTTTGAATTTTGTCTTATTTGCTTTTAATGTATAGGGTTTAGGGTAATTTAAATTTTTATTTATTATTTAAACAACAATATTTATTAAATAAATAAATAAATAAAAATTTAAATATATAAATAATTAAAATAACAATAATTCCAAACTCTTCCTCTCATGCGTATTCCACCTCCGTCACCGTGCCCATGGCAGCACCCCGCCCGCACACCGGCCACAATCCTGCCATTGACCACCATCCCTAGCGCTGGAACCTCGCCTCAGATTTTGAGGTCTGCTTTTTCCCTCAACAAAATCAATGGAGGGCTTTGTGGTGCTCTCGATCTCATTGCTAATTTTGTGTTTTTTTTTCATTTCAATTGCAATATGAATTTTGGGGCTGCTTTTTTGTCGAATTAGGTATAAAAAAGTTTAGATTTTTGTCACAATGATTTCTTTGGGGATAAACTTGGTGATGACTCCGACTGGGTTTGTGGGGAGCACCATACTCATTGTTTTCGTGAGCAAGTGGAAGCAATACTTAACTTGGGGAGTCAAGACTGAAACTTCATTGAACATCCATCATCACATGCTTTAAAATTCCAGTTCTACAAGCATGATTGAAATGTCTGTGAAGAAAATTCATGATCAAGTTTGAGTCTTTCTTAAAGGAAGTGACCATAGTTTGGAAGATCACCATGAGTGATCCAAAGGCAGCAGTTAATGAGTTAGTTCAATGCCTCTAAGATGTCAAAACTCAGGGGAAATTGAAGCAAACCCATTGAGAGATATAACAAGAAAAATCCACACTTCAGTGCGGATTTCAATGAGACGATAACAGGAGTTGAACTTTGCACCATGGCTTTGTTGTGGACAAGGAAACACATTAAATCGTTCATTTGTTTAGAAGAACAGAGAAATGAGTTGTGAAGAACCATAGGATTAATAGACCGACAGGAAGACGGTGATGGAGGAGGAAGACGAGTGAGTGAGAGTTTGGAAAATTAGAAGTGATTCTAGACCGCACTAAAGAGGAATAGGTGCATGTACAACACATCAAGATGCCACCCTTTGATCACCTGATGTGTGGTACACCAAAACTTACCTAGTGTGCCACAGCCGGTGCCTTATTTCGGTACTACCAAAATAAAAAATTATCTCGCAAGTTGCGATGGTGAAGACAAAGTCATGTGAATTCATCAACAAAATAAATAATGTTACATAATTTGGAAAAAAAATATAAATTGAAATTAATGGGATAACATCTGAATTAAATTATTATTTCTGTCCATTTAAAATGAAAATTAAATAATACTTATGTTGTAATCGATTTAATTATATTATTATGCGCTTGTCAAGTAAAACAAGTATTTAGATATATGAAGATATGCGAATTTCAAAGGTGATCTAAATCTACGATACGCAGTTGGCTTTATTGAATTATTGTACGAAACAAACATAATCATAGATGAAAATGCACCATCATCTGCAAACTGACACCTATAATTAATTCGAGAAAAGACTTGGTACCTAACTTCAAAATAATTCTTAATTTCTTATAATGCTCCGGAAAAAATAAAAAATCCAATCCTCTTTTTGAATATTCAGTGCAAACATTTTTGGCCAAACAAGTTGTGGTCCATTCATTAAGTTATAATTCCCCTTTGAGTTTTCTTCAAAGACTTGTCATTCTTGCTATCAAATTAAACATTATTCCAATGAAAAAAAAACCAAAAACCGTTATTCCAACGAAAAAAGACGTCACAAACTTCGCTGAACTTTCACCTAATCAGCGCATCATATGATTCATGCATACGATCATATAAATAAATATAAACCCTTAATTCGATAATGTTCAGAGACCACACATTAGTAACTGATTAAACATCTTATACTCACATCACTAGCCTTCTCCTTGTGTAATTTCTTTCCAGTTAGATTTTTATTATCTATCTTCATCAATCATGGGTGTTTTCACTTACGAATTCGAAACCTCAGCCGCTGTGGCTCCTGCTAGGCTTTACAAAGCTATGGCCTCAGATTTTCATAACCTACTACCAAATATTGTGGATGCCATCGAAAGCGTTGAAACCATTGAAGGAAACGGTGGTGCTGGAACCATCAGGAAGGTCACCTTGGTTGAAGGTAACCAAGTAAAAGTATTTATTATAACTTGTTATTACACTGTAATTTATTAAACGTTTAATTTTTATATATTTATTGTGTCAATCAAGAGAAATTCAAAAAGTGCCAAGACCTTATGAATAAGTATTACAATGGATAATTATTTAGTAAGATTTTAGATTTTCTTGAATTTTTATTGGTAGTGGCCATATAAATTAAACTGATAAATTTTGTGATGTAATAATTATGAAAAGTGCTTTTCTGCACAGAATGAAATTATTACCATTGAGGTGTTAAAGTTTTTGCTCACACTCTACTGTATGATTTGATATTTTCTTGAATTTTTATTGGTAGTGACCATAAAAATTAAACACAAATTCGTAATGTAATTATGAAAAGTGCTTTTCTGCGCAGAATGAAATTGGTACCATTGAGGTGTTAAAGTTTTTGCTCACAGTCTACCATATGATTCTAGTGCATGCATAGCTATTTTACATTAATATCCAATTATATATTATCATATTGACAAAAGTATTTATCTAATTATCTACCATCGTAAGTCTTATATATAAACAAAAGCATACGGTTATATATAATGTAAAACTTTCTTAGATTGCTTTAAACTAGTAAGTCATAATAATATCAGTACCAAAATCGTAATAATGAAATTATTTATCATGGTGCAATGGATTGTAAACTCAATTTAATTGGGACAGGTGGCAAAAGCAGGTACGTGCTCCACAAAATTGATGCAATTGATGAGGCCAAGTGCTTATACAACTACAGCATAGTTGGGGGTTCAGATTTGCCCGACATATGGGAGAAGCTATCATTCGAGTCCATATTTGTGGAAGGCCCCAATGGAGGGTCCATTCGGAAGTCAACTGTCAAGTATTTCACAAAAGGCGATGCTGAGATCAGTGAGGAGATGCTCAAGAGTAATCAGACCAGGGCTGAAGGGCTTGTGAAGTTCCTTGAGGGTTACCTTCTCGCAAATCCTGATTACAACTGAAATAGATCTTCACGATCAATAATTAATTAAGAGCTTGTGTATCATATGGTGCAAATAATTCCATTGCTCAGCTTGTATGGTATTGGTACTTCACAATTGTATGCTGGGCTAAGGAAGCTTTACTTCTTCTTTTATTATTTTTTTTTGTTGGTTTTTTAAATTTTTTTTGGGTCGCAGAGGAGGGATTAGATGGAATCGAACATGGGTGTCAAGGCGACCAATTTATCATCGAGCCTAATCCACGTGAAACTTGAAAAGCCAAATAAAATAATGTCATCTTTTAACAAGTTTGGGCCATAGGCTTTTGAACGAGCCCAATATTGGCCCATGTATACTATTTTATAGTAACATTTTGATAAAATAATGTGCTTTACAGTCAACGCTTACTGTGGACAAAATTTTAAAAAATAAAAAATAACGCTTACTTGTTTTTGGTAATTGGGTGCATACACTAATTTAGCAATATAGGTTTTTTTTCTCGATAAAATAGAAGCTCAAGCTGGCTTAGGGTAGCGGCAGGCAAACCAAATAGAATAAGGTACGTTGAGTCCATCCAAGACAAACAGATCCAAATCAAACAAAAGTAAAAGCAGGTGATGCCATAAAAAAATCCCAAAAAGAAGACAAACACAAATATAAAGCTTGTGGTCACAAGTAAATGTACACTCTATCACCAACCCCTTCCATATTGCCATCAAGTTCAGTAATAGAGATCAGTAAAAAACATGGACCACTGCACACAAGCATGTAACTCAAGCAGCATTGATGGGTGAAGTCATGGGAAAACAAAAAACATACATCTATCATGTTGTAGCATGCCATAAAAAGGTCATGATACATACCCAACCAAATGAAGCACCACTATAAACATGAGTAACTAGGATTTAAGAGTGCCAAACTCTCACATGATCCAAATTCTTTAGAAGAATTGGGCTTCAAATGGGAAATCTTTACACCATAATTGGTCCAATAACCCAATTTGATCAAAATATTTTGAGTTTTTGTTTAGCAATTGGGTGTGTGATTTAAAAAAAAAAAACACCTTATTTGTAACCACCATATAGTCCAACACACAACATACAGTATGGATAACCATATATATATATATATATATATATTAATCAAGCCCATTGAATGGAACACCATGCTTCATAAAATCACTTACTTAGATGGAAAGCATGAGGATAGGTGTCACAATTCTAGACACTTGTACCGCAAAAAAAGACACCGAGCATGAGAAGAAGAGATGTTTTTAGTTTTGAAAAGTTAAAATATCTTACTTCTAAAAGAATAATTTTTAAAAACTCAAAACAAGTATGTTTATCATTATGTATTCAAATGCAAAATAAATAAATTTCTTATAAGTTGCTTATTAAAATATTCATTTTTCATAGGAGTTTAAATAAATTGTGTAGGGGAAATTACATTTAAATAGCATTGCATTCACTTCCTTCTAATTAACATACTCATAACTTTTGTGTTTTTTTTTTCAAATTAGAAAATACATAAAATGACTTTTATATCCTCAATAATTTCCTCTATTGCTATTTCAATGTCATTCTTCTAATCACCATACCATCACCTCCACAAATTACGAATTCATCACTATATATGGTTGTTTTTTAGAAAAAGGAGGTCCTCGCTGATAAACAGCTTAGAATCGATCTGGCACGTGGTGTAGGGTCTGCACAAAGGGAAAAGTGGGATCATTAGGAATTTTGATGGTGAAACGTTATTTGGGATTATTATAAATTATAGTAATAAAAGTAAATAATATTTATTTTAAGGGAGGTAAGTATTATTTTAAAAACAAGGAGGGACAAATGTAATATCAAGTGATCTCAGTGGATATCAATCTAATCTCCCCAATTATTTGTTAAACGAGCCTTTATTTTTTTAAATAAAGTTTTATATTAATATCAGATGAATGAAAAAACTTGCATGGTGAGAGTATAGCATTGTAATGGATCAGGTCCACGTGTCATTAGTTAAGCTTCACACAACCTTTGGGTATCTTGAAAACCCCTGGTTTGCTAAATCGCCAAGTTGCTAAAGTTTGCATGTTTATGCAGAACAGACTCGCTCAGCGAGAAATCCTTGTTGTGGAGAGTAAGAAGTCAAACAAGCTGTTGGGGTAAGCATTTCTCGTTGCAACAAGCATAAGGGACAATAGGTTTGCTATAGAGAGCCTGGCTTGTTGCAGTGAGACCCTCGATGCGGGGATTTAAAACGATGTTATTTCATTAAAATACCCCTTTCCTTCTATAAACCCCTTTCCAAGCATTCAAACTCCAAAAAAAGGCAAGTCCTAGCCTCCTAACTCCTATTCCACCCTTTCACTCCTTTCCCCTTCAATCCTACCTCGTCCAAGCTTCAAGGTAAGGATTGTTCATTGTTAGTCTTAGGTTTTCTTTCCATTCCTCGATGTTTATGAGTCACAAGTTTTTATGTTCTTGGTTGTTGTCAAGTTTGGATATTCTCTCAATATCCTTAGAGTTGTCCTAGTGTGATTATGGTATGCTCATGAGTTGTTTATGATTCTATTGCAGTTGTTGGTGTCATTCTTAGCTCTGAAGGTCTAGTGGTGATACCTCTCACCTTGCCCTTCAAGATGAATGGGTTTGAAATTATGACCTTATTTTTAGTAATTATGAATGTGTTTTTAGTATTATGATTGCTTAATATGAATCTATAAGTAGAACTATGTCATGAATATGATTTTTGCAAAATATGCCAAGTTTGGAAGAATTATAAACCTTTGAATAAATCATGAAAATATGTTTTAAAAAACCATGAGACCATGTTTGATGTGTTGTATGCCATGAAATGTTTTATATGCTCATGAAAAGAATTTATTGGAAAATATGAGATTTAGCAAGTTTACCAAAATTGTTAGAACACGAAATATGGATTGATGAAATTACCATGTTTTCAAGACTTTGGATTTCCTAATTATGCTTTAGAATCTCAAGATGTTTTATTGGAAAATGTTGAGTTGAGTATGATTTATCCCAAATGATAGACATGGTATTATGATTTATGAGTTTCCATGTTTATGAAATTATGTCACTTAAAATATGATTTTCGAATTTCAATTTTGTGCTATTGAGAGTATTGAATTAAGTATGATTCACAATATTGACCACATACTCTCTGGATTTTTGAAATCAGCTTATATCCAAGTTGGTAATCCCTTAAGCATGATTTCAGAACCTCGATTATGCTTGACAGTCAACTTGTTAGAATTATATAAATTTAGAGCCTTTTGAGTTTTCAGATTTATTTAGTTTATTAGCAAATTAGTTTTAGATGATAACTATAGAGAAACAAACAGAGAGTTAATGGTGTAAGATCATTAGCCTTAGTACCAAATTATTCGCCAAAAGACAATCTCGTCCATTCAAAGTATTTAGAGAATGGAACCTGATTAAGTGTAAGCCTATGAAACTTTATTAGGTACCTTTTTAGAGTTTAGAGATCAGAGTAATTATTATTATTATATAGAGATTTATTATGTTTAGATATTCTCGTTTCTTTAGTAATTACCGCACCATGAATTTAGAAATGCTTTCCTATGTAAGTATGTACGTAAATATCAAGATGATTTTTGTTTGATGCATTTATGTTATATGTATATATCTTGTTTGGTTGTCCTATATGGGTGGTAGGTGAGAATCCATTCAATGAGTCTGATGACTCACCTCTATTCCTTCCTCCTTATAGTTATAATTGCAAATCCATTATCGCTCATTCACCATTCTAGTATACAATAGTTGCTCCAGTGGTGAACTTTACTTTGTAATGAGGCTTAGTTTAGGGCTATGATAGATTAGAGTGCTCTAGCAAATGTGTGGATAAAATTCAAACCATACATTCTATTTCAAGATTATATATTTATTTTTGGAATTTATGAACATCCCTACATGTTTTCAGAATTCAAGTATGGATTTGAAATGTAATTGTGATTAAAAGTTGAGTAATAGTCAGTTATGTACTCACAATTCAGTTTTCAAGTATTGAACTGATTTTTAGATTTTGTCTACGAACATGAAATGAAACGTTTATGTTTTCATGAATTACAGTAACACATATTAAATTTAATGAATTCAAGGTTATGTATGTTGAAACATTTTATTTTTATGAATTTGAATTTTATGCTTTAAATAGAGAAATCGACGATGATTTAGATTTAAATTATGTTTTAAGTATAAAGATCACATTAATTCATGCATTAATACATTATGTTATCTGGGAGGTTTGCATGGGGATCCAGTCCTTCATGTGCGGTCACGTTCTAAGCCTGGTTATGACAAAGTGGTATCAGAGCCAAGGCATTCCCTACATGGTACTAAAGCAAGTATCCACAAATGGCATGTCATTTATGTAAATGGAACCACGACCATTTGCATTGACGTGATGTTATTTGAGGCCTTTAGGAAGAGTCAGTCATGTCTAGGTTTAGTGTGAGTCCTTGTCATATGTTGGAATTCTTGATTCGATCACCTATCCTTTCCCCTTTCTTTCAGGTGAACTATGCCACCTGTTAAGTTTACCAATTGCGTATGGCACCTTGAGCGGGCCATTCTATGGCAGAGGCAATCAATAAGCACATTAGAGCAGGAGTGCATCAGAGAGAGATGACCAGGCATGACTAGTTTAGGCATAGGTCAACCATTGAGTAACGTTGTAAGGGCCACCCCTTAGTGCCTCTCCGATGCGTCCTATTGTCACCCAGCTTGGACTAAGGAAAGGCAGTTAGAATGGCAAGGTTTAGTGCGGACCGATTGGTCATAATTATTCTGCGAGAAATGTGGAAAACGCCATGGAGGTAATGCCTATGGGGCACATTCACATGCTACGGATGCAATAAAAAGGGCACAAGAAGAAGGATTGTCCACTACTTCAAAGAGTCACAAGTTAGGGGCCGAAGCAACCTGACATCGTGGCACAACCCCTTCACTCAGTAGTTAGGAATGGTGTAGCTACCCTAGCTAATAGGGATTCGCATGGGTGGAATCATAATGGTCACCCTTGTAGGCATCTTGTAGAATTGACAACTGGTTTCTTATGTGTTATATTATTTTATGTAACCTTGAGGCTATGAACCTCATGCATATCATGTTCCTAAAGATGCATTGCTTTATGATTTATGTCTGAAATTGAACCTTTGCATGAAATGAGTATGGTATGTATGCAGAATAGGTTAACATCATCATATGAATTGCTAGACAAGTTTTGAACATCATTTGGGAATTGTTGCATTGAAATGGCTTTTAGTTGCTTTTTGTCTTCTTTGCTTCTAATTATGTGCATAATGCGAATATGTTGGAAGACATAAATGTTTTGCTTGCTTTAGTGATGATTGGCATGAATAAGTTGTTATAGCCTTTTGTTGAAGTGTAAATGATTGATTCCATGGTGATGACCTATAGCTTGGAAAGATTATTTAATAGAACTACATGGCTGTATGTGCATGTATAAATACACTAAAGAAACATGGTGTTTGAGAAATGTTTTAAATTGTTGTGTAATAGATTCCTCATGCATTGTGTGTGCTATAATGATTGCTATTGAATTGAAGTAAGCATATAAATGGTTAGTGCTCAATTTCATGGATTAGGAATTGAACCAAATGATATGTGTGTACTATGTGATAACTACAGTTCTGGTATTTGGTTTTGTGTCCTTATGGAGGTCTGTTATGTTCTTATTAGTTTGAATGAACTAAGATGCATGAATGACATGTCCATCTTTGTTATGCGTATGGTATTATGCATGCCCATGCTTATTTTGTTAAGCCTTTTGGAATGGTGAGTAAAATAGTTTTCTTTAATGCATTCATGACCATGAAAGCCTGTGATTTCTAGACTTGGAATTCCTTTAGTACCATTGTGTTATATATGCATAAAACGTGATTTAATGGCCATGTTCTTACCCTTTTGTGAAGTCTTTGAATGCTGTAGGAGTTTGACAGAAGTTTTGCATTATTTTCGATAAGTAGAGTTCCTACAAAGGTCTCATACCCATGTTCACTACATTATGCTAGTGACAAGTTCAATGAGGTAACATGATATGAATGCTTGTGTTAAGGTTAAATGGGGACTAAACATGATTTTAGTTTGATTCTCTATGTTTTGAGAAGGTTGGAATGAAGTTATAATTTTCTTGTGCCATGTTGCCATGATTAGTTTTCTTAAAACGGGAAAAGGAAAAATCGAAACATGTTTTACTTATGTGAACTTAAAATGTTAGATACAAGCATCTAAAATAGTTTTATTTCATGCTCATAGTAAATGACTTGGTTTAAGATCAGATGTCACTACCAAAAAAGTGTAAATTATGGCGGTTTTACTGATTGCCATAATTTAAGTGAGAAATGGCGGTTATATTATGGCGATTCTTTAAAACAGCCACAATATTCAGTAAATTACGGTGGTTCAGTTAACCGCCATAATTTTAATGAAAGAAATGACCACTTTGGGTAAATTATGGCGGTTTGGAACCGCCATTATATACCATTCCTATTTTTATTCCTTTTTTTACTATATTTTAATAAATTAGGGAAAAAAAGAGCATTCTCACTCTTTAAACTTTTAGCTAGTTATAAATAGATACTTTAACTTCTAAATCTTCTAATTAGATTCTTAAACTACACTAATCCTCAAAATTAGTCATTTTATTTAATTTTGAATTTAGCTATTAGATAGGTGATGTTGTAAAATATCTATTGATATATGTCATAATTTATTTTTATTTTTTATTTATATTATTTATTATTTGTGAAAATATATATGAATAAAAAAATTACCATATATTAACTAAAATTTTTCTATTCAATGTTCATTAAATGAAGATGGAAAGATCAAATTAAACGTCAACTATTTTAAGAGAATGCGTTATCTCTTGATTTTTTTAATATTATAATAAAAACAATGAACTAAGGTAAATAGAACATATTTAGTGCCTCTTTTTTTATTTTATTTCAATTAAATTTGGGACTTGTTTTCTTACAACAATTGTAGTTGTATTCCCTTCAAAATAGAAACAAAAGTGGAATATTGGATAAAACTGAGCAAATTTTTTCATTAAGCATATATATTCATTTTGGATCTTTTAGATTCTAACTCAAATTTTATTATGCGTATCTATATAAGAACTTTCAAAAAATGACTAGTTTTAAAGGTTATGTTAGTTAAATGATTTAATTAAAAATTTAAATAAAATAGAAAGAAGAAAAGGAAAATAAAGAAAACATTTTTTTAAAAAATTGTCAGCCTAAGAAATAAGAATTCTTTTAGAATTAAATCTGAAATAAAAATAAGATCCCAAAAACTCATGTCTAAGTTCAAGATAGAAAGCAAGTAAAAAATAAAAAACCCATCAGGCATTATTTAACAAGAGTAAAACAAAAAAAAAAGAAAGCTGAATAACATCACTGGCGCCACTGCCATTCATTCCTCCCGCCACTCTTCTTTCATTTCTCTTTTTCATTTTTAAACCTTACCTAACCCTCTCACAACGCCCTCCCTCTCACATCATCATCATACACACCGCCGTGCGCTCCCTCAACCCCCATCCTCCAAAATAGCCACGACCAACACTGACCCTCATTCACAAGCGCCATCCTCTAGCTAGCCAAACCACCGATCCAATAACTGGCCAACCCCTTTTCTTTCCTCACCGCCGCATGAGCCCAGCCCTTTTCACTCACCGCCGCTTGGCCAGCCCTCGATGACACTGCGACAACTCAGTCACAAGCACCGCGCCTTTCCGATCTGAAGCCCAGTTACAGATCTGAAGCCTAGCCGCGGAGATCCAGCCTCCCCCATCACACAACCTCATTCTCGGTCTTCCACCAAAACCAGCCATCTCCTCAAATCTGCCCTCTTCCCGCACAGCCACCCCTTCCAACATTGTCACCACTGTCCACAATTTCTCTAGCTACAATGGAACCATCGTTGGCATTATGAAGGTAATTTTTTCATTTTTTTGAGGGAATAATTTATTTTTTATTTTTGAGGGAACCATCTAAATTCTGCTGAACTAAGTTGCCATTTGTTTCTCTGATGAACCAACTCTGACTTCCCAAAAGTCTAGGCTATGTCTTGGAGACACATAAATAACGCGTGAATCGTATTGGTTCCTGGTCACTCTACTCTTTGGAATTATGACATTAATTTTTTAATCTTACAATTGTGAAATGTGAGAAGAATTAGTACTGAAATGTACAAATGAATCAATTTAGTTCCTCTTAATGCAATGTTGTTATTTTTGAGGGACTGATTCTATTCAAAATATAAATTTTTAGAGATTAATTTAATTTATTTGTATTTTAGAAAATAACTTGACTCACAAGAGTCAATTTTTTAATTTCAGATACTATAGTTATCCACGGTTACAATTTCAGGATCTAAAGTTAACATTAACATTTATTCTATCGATAACTTTGTTATTTTACACTATGTTGGTGGAAGTATTTTACATATATTGGTACCACACCTACACAACATCATTTTGATTTTGAAGTGTCTGAATTTCCAAGATTGTACCAGTGGTATATTGCTGATACTTGACAGGATTCCAGCCTTTAATTCTTGGTGTGTTGCATCATGTTCAACTTTGGCCTTTGTGTTTTTTTCCTTCCGTTTTAAGGGTTTCTTGGTCTCAGTAGAGCAATACTAATTCAAGTGTATCAGACAATATTTAACAGTAAGCCCAAATCTTATATTCTGATGCTAGCCCTCTTGTCACCTTTGAATACTTTGTTGCTTATGTGGTTTGTAAGAATCCACAGCACTCACGACAAAGATGAAAGGAAGTATCTGAATATGTTTTCTTCAATGGCTCTGGTTGTTGCTGCATATCTTATGGTTGTTATAATCCTAGAGAGCATACTTAGTCTGCCATTATTGGTACGCATTCTTGTGTTGATTGTGCTTATCTTGTTGCTAGCTAAAGACTTAACTAAATGATAAAATTATACTCATCTCGCGGAAATAGGAGTAAACTTTATTCATGATTCATGAAACACTTTCTGCAGTTATATATCAATACAAACCTTTTGTAAATATACATGTCATCTTTATTCAATATAACGGAACACACCTTCTCTTACTTCAACACATTGCATGCCCTAGTGTAAAATTATATGTCACCTTTATTTTTGAAATACCCTTTTGCAACTTAAAAACCGTACACACCTCACCTATTAAAATATAGGTGAACTTTATTCATAAAACAAAAAAAATAGATCCTCTCTTTGTGAATAGTTGTTGCCATGACATTAACCTCTTATTGCATTGAGTCCCACTTACCTTGAAAAGAAAATATCTAAAGCAATTATGTTAGACATTTGCTTGAAGTCAAAAATTTCAAACTTGAAATAGGGGAAGTATGTTGAGTTCTTAATGAGTGGAGTGATTGCCATCCAAACTTAGAGTGAAAAAAATCCTGACATTTACATCATATTTTACAGACCAAGAGGAAATGTGACTATCTATTTGGTGTTTTTATAGTTTCTATGATTAGTTTCTATGATTATTAAACTGTATCCATGCAAAATCAAATCGAATACACTTTTGTTCTAAATTTTCATTTTTTTAATTCGCACAATTAACTTCTCAATTCTCATGTCATCTTGCAATTTGTTCTGATCCATGCTTTCATAAAATGAAGAAAAAGGAGGTAGTAAAAAAAATAAGTAGAGCCCACTAACTTTCCATGTTTTTTGCTCTGTTGCTCTTGAATAGACTATTAGGTTTCAAGACTAGCATGAGTGAATGCAATGAAGGTAAGCTTCTCTCTATACAAGCAGCAATTTCTTGCAACAAAGTTTAATAGGATAACATCTATCACTTACATAGGATAATCAGCACATATTGCTTTGTTGATGAGAATTAACTTCGCTCATAGGATAACATCTATCACTTACATATAAGTCATGGGTGGGAATTGACATTTTAATGCTTGCAAAGTTCATTTCTTTGAAAATTTTCATTTATTAATTTAGCCTTATATTAGTTCATATATCTTTCTTGTAGGCACCTGATAGAGGAAGTGGAACTAGTCGCCCAATGATATGAGAAGATCATCAGATGGAAGCAATAATAATCCAATAACTAATCACCCAAGTCCACATACATGATCTTTTTATTAATTCCTGTTGTGACTGGTGTATTACTTGGAATTGCTATCTTTTGGTGTACTACTTGGAATTGCTTTTTTTGGTGTAGTACTTGGAATTACTTTCTTTTGGTGTACTACTTGGAATTATTTTTCTTTTAGACTTTTAAGTACTTTTGTCTCAAGTGTAGTACTTATTTTATATTTAAGTATGAATCTTTCTATTGGATATCATTATTATCATGTTTATATCATATGTTTTTTTTTTTTATGTGAGATTTACAATTATAAAAATAATAGCTAACAGGGTTTCATATTGGATTGAAAATTTGATATAAATTTGATAAAAATTTTCACTTATGGTGGTTCTAATATTTAAATTGGAACTCTAGTGTTTTGAGAAAAATGATAGTTGACAACCATTGCAATTTACTAAGATCACTGTTAAGAGAAAATGACGGTTAGACTTGCCAAAATTCACATCATCAAAAGTGGCGGTTGAAAATTGCCTCATTTTACCAAGTATAATGGCGGAAAACGAAGGTGAAAAACGGTGGTTCTAACTGTCATAATTCACATGTAAAAAGTGGCGGTTGAGAACCGCCGCATTTTACTAAGTATAGTTGTGTTGTTGTAAAGGATAATGGTGGTGAAAAACGACGGTTGAAAAACCACCATAATTTATTGAAAAAGCGGCGGTTCTTGGCCTTGATTGCGGCTTTTGTCTAACCGTTGTAATTTACCTAATGACGTTGGTAATTATGGCGATCCAAGGAACCACGCTTCCAGAAAATAGGCGGTTGAAAATCGGCCTAATGCCCCAAAATAACCGTCGTAATTAACTAGATTTTTTGTAGTGTGTCTTCACAAGTTGTGCTTTTATTCAAAATGTGCTTTTTGAAGTCATGGCCAATATCTCAATAATGTTGTATGTTTATATGATGATCTACTTGAATATAACATTGTACAAGGATGATTGGAGTAGCTTAAGGTCGTTAGGTGGAATTGGTATGATGATGTTCTGATTAATCAATTTAAAAAACCCACGTGTGATGAATATTTTCCCTAGCTTGTGCATGAAAAAGACTCAAATTGAAATCTATCATGTTTAAGCTATAGCGTGGTAATGCAATAGTAAAGTGTTAAATTGACTTAATATATTAGATTAATTGAGCTATGCATTCTTGATTGATGATTGCTCTTAATTCAGAGTCAAAATTTTATGCTAATGTTGACTTTATCTTGGAAAGCATTTTGTTTACCTTGGTTACATGTATTTGCATGAAGCGTGAACATAATTCAATGTCTTGAAGCATGTAATTCTGCTTAAAGGAACTTAATTACGAATTAGGAGGTTTAGAGACAAGGAGAGTTAGGTCATGAGGAACTAATAGTGCATCGTGTCATGACGGAATGTTTTGGAATCCTAGTGCATGTTATGTCTGTCACTTGATCTATGTGATAGTTATCTCTTGAGTTTTAATAGATTCCTTTTTGGAAATGTACATGAAATATCAGTGTGTCACATGAAGTGGTCTTCTTGTTTTAGAATCTATTCCTCATGAGTTTTACTTGAATGGTATCTTTCTACATGGTGTGTTCAACATGATTGATGAATGATTGTATTGTATGTGCAAGGTGGTGCATTTATTCTTGATGAGGGGACAGACACATGGTTAGGTACGTAACACGACATTGTATGTTGAAGCATGCTAGCTATGGTTAATTTATGTGAATGCTTGGTTTTGTTTGCATCCCTTGTGTGCATGAATGTCTTAAGCTTATTTTGCACACATAACTCCTTTGACGGGAGTAGGGAAGTACGGGAAGTGTGGATGATGGGTCCTACTACACTGTTTTGGG
This sequence comes from Dalbergia oliveri, assembly GCA_030441495.1. Classification (NCBI taxonomy): domain Eukaryota; kingdom Viridiplantae; phylum Streptophyta; class Magnoliopsida; order Fabales; family Fabaceae; genus Dalbergia; species Dalbergia oliveri. Next base: position 19,481,613 of record JAMLFY010000009.1, on the reverse strand, counting down.
CATATGAGAAGGAGAGAGATAGAGAACTAGTTGGGAACATCGATATGTAATCTCCATGAAACTTGAGAGCTCACGCGCATGCAAGGTGATGGAGTATGGCTTTCCACCTAGAGGTAGAAAGGGCCGCTTAGAGGTGGGGCCACCATGTAAGTGTCATGATAGGTGTCTTATTGTCTCGAGGAAATGGTTGCTCAGAAGTGGAGCCGCCTAGACATGAAAAATGGCATCCCTAGCCAGAGTAACAGAGCGGTGACCTTCAAGATGGCATTATCTCCAAGTTTTAGAGCTAGTCGTGTCGGCATGTTCTGAGCATACATGCTCAACGCTACGCAGTTCAAGTATCCTATATCTTCGATCCTTATGATACGCAAGTCGAGTTTTATGATTTAAATAGAAAAATTGACGATGATTTAGATTTAAACTATGTTTTAAGTATAAAGATTACGTTAATCCATATATTTAGTAAGTCATGTTATCCAGGAGGCTTACATGGAGACCTAATCCCCACGTATCGGACGTTCTCAAGTCAGGTTGTGACAAATATTTATACGATGGAAGCGCTTTAGGTTATTTTTGATTTTCTATTTTCACTTCATATTTTCATTTTTCTATATATTTTGTTTTCCCTATTTGTTTCACAAAATTCAAAAAATAAAAATAGAAAACAAAAATACAAACCAAACATACCCTTAGTAGGTTTGATATTGTGTAGTTTAGTTCTTTTCCAAACTCCTCAAACCTATCTGTGCATGTTTATGTGTTGGTTTCTTGGAAGCAATATGAAAATCTTTTAACCCATGCTTTAGTTAATTAGTTCGATGATGCAAGATTGCAATGGTGACCGAAATGCAAAAACTTGTTATGGATTTGAATTTTTTCTTATTTGTTTGAATCATGGATATGTTAAAACCTCAAAGATTTTAGTAGAGACCAAGAGAGTTATTGAAGAAATGGGCTTCAAAGTGAATACGACCTTGGATTAATGGTTGAAGTTTGTGCCTCGTAAGCATTGCACCTTTGTTTGATCCCTCTCCCACCCCAAAACTCCTTATGCCTTGTCCATGGAAGAAAAACAAAAAAACACAAAAGAATGAGTTCTCACTTCTCACCATAGGAGGAGAGTACTAGTTCTGACTATTTAGTTACAAGAACCCAATACTTAATAGTTAATTTTATGTAAAGATATATATATATATATATATATTATAATTTTGTTTTTTTTTAAAAATTTAAATAAAAATCATCATCTATGAAAAAATAAATTTTATAATTAGAATTCAAGAGGAAAAAGAACACACACACAAAATATATTATCTATTATATATAAAATTTAAACATCTAAGTAGGTAAAAAAGTTGATAAGAATTAAAGTACCATCGACCATGAGGACCATAAACCTAAGCACAACAAAAACAAAATTGAGCATGAGGCCCCTTTTCCCTAGGGAGAAGACAAGGCCTCATAGCAAAGGAACACTATTATAGGACCACTTAAGGTGCCATTACAAGAAAAATAAGTATTTTTAATAATAAAGCATCAATAAAATTACTACCAAGGAATTTAATTTTGACATAAAATAACTATTGAAAATACTTATAAACTTTTCATGACAATTGTTAAATGTTAATCAAAGTTTATATGTATTTTCAACGACAACTTTATATCAAAATTATTTTTCTTGACAATACTTTTATTGACACTTTCAGTGTTTGAATTTTTGAAAATATTTATTTTTCTTGTAATGTGCACAACCCTCTCAATAGGGTCATTCTATGAATTCATGTTTATGGAGATTATTGAGAGTTTTGAGTTCTTCTCTAATTATGGAAAAAAAAGGTAAATATAAATTATGGTGAAATAAATTGATATTCATAAACCACAAGGTCTAGCATGGTTGATAGCTAGTTGGGCTTCTTAAGCATGTATTAGTTAGAGGTTTGATTCTTAGCGGTAAGTATAAAAAATATCTCATGGCTAGAGATTACCCTTCGGAGCTTCTCTCAAAAGGATTAGTCATACATGGTAGTAAGGTGTTCAAATCCAATTCAATCCAATCTAGGATGCTAAATCAATCCAATCGAAATTGAAAGCTGGTCAAAATAGCAAAATTTTAAATTGGATTGGATCTTACTTTACAAATCGTTTGGATTGGATCGGAATTGTGCCTAATTTTCAAAACCAATCAAATCCAATTCAAACCACATAATGTTATAATATATATAGTCAATTTTATACTTTTACTAAATAAATTTTTAATATATTACATAGTTTTTGTTACATAATATAATTTTATACTTTTTGTCCCCAAATAAAATTAATTTTATGCAGTTTTTAAAATGTTAAATGGGTTGTTTTTAATTTTTACTGCCTCCATTTTACAATTATAGTCATTTTAGGAAAAAAAAAATTCTATATTGATTATGATTTTAATATTTCAATAGAAAATTAATTGTTTTATACCAATTTTATCCTTCATTAGTACTCATCTGTCACTGTTTAATGCTATTTCATTGACTGACCAATCATATGACACCTATATTTCTCTTTCTACAACACTCCAACTAGTCTCAGTAAATTAACACTTGGTTAGAAGAGTGGTTAGAAATCCAAAAGATAGAAATGGGAGTATATAAAGATTAGGAGGCTGTACACTAACGCGTGAAAGCTCCGTTCAAATGCACTAAAAAATGTGAAGCTGAAGTGAGTAAAAAAACAGAAAAGATGGAATTATCCCAAAGATTTAGTTGAAGGTGAAGACATTACTGAAGATTCTGCTAAGATTGAGATTGTTGAAGATTGCATTGATGAAGTTCAAGACACTTTTGAAGACTCTAGTAAGATTGAGATTGCTGAAGATTCCATTGATGAAGTTTAAGACATGGTTGAAGACTCTACAAAGATTGAGATTGTTGAAGACTCTATCGATGCTGAAAAATATATTTCAGAGTCTCAAGTGTTGCAACAGGTATTTACAAACAGAAAAAATCTGAAATGCCATGAGTTTGATTTAAACAAATTTCCAGAGGAAGAAGATGATGAAAATAGCACATATCAAGAAAAAGAAATTCGAAAAACTATTACATCCATGTTAAAAATTTATTTACCTAAATGTTATTAAAATAGCCAACTATCAAATTTTATTCAAATACTCTGGATGAAGATGGCTAAACAATATGAATGATATCTGTGTTACGAGAGTAGTTGGGAAGAAGGAAGAGAAAACTTGATAGAAGTTGTACACCATACTTAGGTTACGTGTTTAAGTGGAGTGTGATAAATAGAGTATTAGAGTGGAGTGTATAAATAGTGATTTAGTAATTTATATCTTTTTTTAAAAAATTAATTATATTTATTTATTTTTTTAATATCCATACTGTAACCTTAAATAATTATAATTATGGAATAGAGGAAGTATTTTATTTATTAATTTCATTAACTATTGTTACTTATATAATATTTTAAAGTAAACATTTTATTTTGTCAAAAATTACGAACGGATTCAATCCAAATCACAATAAATTAAATTTTTTGGATCGGATTACTTTTCATTCAAAATCAATCCAACTGAGAACACCCCTGCATCCCCCGTGATGGATATCCTAAAAAATCAGAAATAAATATTCATAAAAGTCAAAAGGCAAATAAATCAAAAGTCTACGAGAACCTCAAATTTTAAAACTCTCGTTGTATTTAAAATCACAAAGAAATAGATATTCTTAAAAGTCTTGAACGTAATCTATCTCCTGACTAAATAGTACAATAAAAAATTTTTGAGATTCATTGCGTCAACAAAAGAAATTTCATCACTATATTAAGTCTATAGTTAATACCAAAAAAAGAAAAAAAAGTCTATAGTTGTGTTATTTTAATATTTTAAGAATAGATATTTTCACTTCATTATTATTGAATGTAATAAATAAAAGAGATAATAAAAACTATTATCATATTTAATAATAATATAATAAATATTCCAATAAATGCACACTCATTTTCGAAGTGTTTGAAATAAACATTTCACATTCAGTCTACGTGTCGTTGACGTAGAGTACAACCAAGTCTTGGGTCCACACACACAACAAACTGTATTGGCACGCATAATGTTTTTCTTTATGATTGTGTCGACACATTCAATTTTCATTCTATACCATGTGTCATGTGATCATTTCTTTTCTAGCAAAAATAAAGGCATTCAGATATCTTATAATGTCTACCGTTTGCAGAGCTTTCCCTGTGAGGTTTTAAAAGAGTATAATTTTAATGCGTTAAGAGGGTAAAATTTTTTTATATGACTATTTAATTATATATTATTAAATTAGTAAAATATAATTGACTCTTCCTCTGTTATTTTAAAAATATATATATGAAAAGATTTAATTGAATAATATTATAAAAAATTTGACTTTGCCCGAACATTTAAAGTAAATCCAATATTTTAAAACTCAAACACTCATTAGTTTTTAACGAAAATTGAAGCAAACTCCGTAAACTTGATTACTGCATCTTGCTTTTGTTGACATTCAAACTGAATGTTGGTATTATTATAGGAAGATTTTACATAACTTTGATTTTGTATGAATTTTTATTATCGATTAGATTTTCGAGTCTCATATTCGATTCTACTTTCTTGATTAATGATAAAAAAAATTACATATAATAAAATTACACTATTACAGTGAAATTTGCACGTGAGATGAATCATTCACTGGTCATCATTCAAGGAAGAAAAATGCAGGACAATTGCCATTTGCTATTGTTTTACTCATAGTTTTTAGATAGTTTTTAGAACTAGACTGATAGTCAACCATGATCCTAAATCATTGATTAAAATTGGTAAGTCATAATAAACTGAATTTAATTAAATAAATATATAAAATATAATATAATAATATAGTTTAAACAAATATCTAATATATATTAATATTTACACATTATAGTACAACAACACAAATGGTGCGGTGGTAGAGGAGAGTATTTCTCTCCTTTGGGTCTCAGCTAGTTTGATTTCCCTCCATGCCATTTTTGTGATAATTAAATTTCTCCTTGAAACTCGGTAAGTTAAAACTATAATTTTAGTTTGCGATTATTACTAATAACAATGCGAATTGGTTGGCCTGAGTACTCAATCATTAGCTTATGATATATGGATACTTTAAAATAGTTGACCTATACATACCAGATATATTATATAGAATATTTTACTAATATTTTTATATACTTTTAATTATATTTTATATATTTTTAATTTGATTTATACAATATATCATACTCGTATAATATCAAATACTACTATTAATTAATATATGTGCAACATAAATTGTAGCCAATTGATAATTAAATTCTGGTCTAGAACCAAGAACCGAATTGTTTATATTAATTTGATTCTATATGTATATGTATACAAAAGTCATAAGAATAAGATGATATGTATTGATTTACATATTTTATGAGTTGTACTACTTATAATCATTGTGCATATGATATCATTTTGATTCATCTCATCTACTATTAGATGAGGTATGAATGTTATTCAAATAAAGCCATCTTATCTAATAATAAATAGAGTATAAATAGACAAATGTCTCAATCACTATGAGTATAAATAATATTCTTCAAGTAATAATATTTACTTACTCAGCCAATTAACTTAAATTATCTGTAGCAATCCATGTCAAAGTTCTTATCACAATTTATTCAAAGAGATTAAGTCATGAATACGTCAGTAGAGCAGGCAATTTAAGATGCTTTACTATGATTGCATTAATTACACCTAGGCTTAATTTGGTATTAGTATGACTTTTTGACGGTGTTGTTCTTGAAAGGTTAGAGTGATATATTGATTGATAAAATAATATAAATATTGTTTTTAATAGAAAGAAATCACGATAGTAATATTTGATACATATATCATAAGGTTATTCTTAGAATACAAAATGATTATATAATGGATATAAATATTAATAAGGATAACTTTTTCTTTTGTTATAACTAATTAGAGTAAGATTATATTTAGTATTTTAAGTTTTAAAGAGCATAAGTTGGCATTGAAAAATATTCTTGAGATGTTCTCAAGAGTAGAAAAACTCCCTTGAAGAGCACTACCAAACCAAGTCCTAATATGAATCACAACTATGAAATGTGACGATTTTTTGGATTTATTTTTTTAAATATCTTCAGCTTTAAAGGATATATTGTGGGGTCTAGTTGATGGGCCCCACACTATTGAAATTTTGAAAAAAAGGGAGAGGAGACGGCTTCATGCATGAACAGTAACAAATTACTATGTGTGCAAACCGGATCGCGCGGGATGGTGAGAAGAGAGGTTAAAATTGGGTTAACAATTGGAGTTGTTTATTTATTGGGAAAACATGGAAAAACCCATTTATTAAAAAAGTGGTCTTTGAAACCATATTGAGTTCGGAGTCGGTTATGCATAGGAAGGTAAGAATTTACACACCCTAATACACCGTCTTTCGACGGTACCTTTCATTAATTGTGCAAATTAAATAATAACCCTTTTCTAAATAAATAAATAGATGAATAAAAGAAAAAACATATTTACAATTTAAACAAAACAATTTAAGGAAAATTAATTTTGACTTGATCAAAATCGCCTCTCCTACGTATCCCTGGTGCAATGAGAAACTCAAAGTCACGTAGTTCTGTAGAAAATGATTGTATGTTGATGGATTTTAATTAAGATAAAATAAAATGAAAAGTGTGTTGATTGATTTTAATTTTGAAAAGAAATTTTGATTGACTAATTATTTGAAGATGGGAATCCACTTGTGCACAAGACTCAAGTTAGCACTAGGCTACTCAATAAGTCCTTACAATTTAAGGTACATGAAGGAGGCATCCACCTCTCAATCACCACTATTAATTGTTGCGCGGGTAAAATATTTTTTATTTTTTTATTTTATTTTTTTCTTTCTTCTTTTTTTTTTTTTTATTTTGTTTTTGACAATTAAAATAAAATGGGGTAAGCCCAAAACAAACCCAATCCAAATAAACAGAAAGCCCAAGCCTTAAAACAATAAAAAAAAACCTAAAGCCTAAGACCATTTTGAAAGGACTCTAGCCCAACCAAATAAAACAAACCATGGACTAGACAAAAAACCCAACTCAATTCCCTAAAATAAAAACTAATTCTCAGAACCAAGCCCATAAGTCTAGGTCAAATAGCCCGTCAAAGAAGAGGAATTCTGACCAAAAAAACATAAAAACCAAACAAAGCTATATAATTCCTAATTAGATCTAAACCACGTTATCAGGATGGAGGAAGCAGGAGCTGGGGTGAGCGGTCAAATGGCGCGAAGAGGAGGTGGACCGCCGTGGTGGGTGCTCCTGCACTCGGACTTTTCGCGGGCTTTCTGGGCTTCTCGCGGCGGCGTTGGCGAAGACTCATGGCTGGCGATCCAGGGTCCTGTGCTGGGGTCTGGCTTCGGCACAGTTCGGCTGAGGAGGAGCTGTGACGGCGGCAGACTGCGAACGCGGTGGTGTTTGGCTAGGCAATGGAGTGGGCAGCTGAGCGCGTGAGCGGCAGCAGCCAAAGGGAGCGTGGATTCGTCAAGCTTCATGACCCTCGTCTTCCTTTCTCCCTTTTTGGTTTTGTATTTTTTAGTTTTGGCTTGTAAGGATTAATGTTATGTTTGAGAGGAGATGGTGGCTTGTGTGTGGTGTTCTGATTTTATTCTTTGATGAAGATGGTGGTGGTTTGGCAATGGTGGGTTTATGTGTTGATAGATGAATGCGATGATGATGTGGCGGATGCGGGGAGGGGGCGATGGCAAGAGGAGGAAGGAAGATTTTATTGTGTGATGATGATGAGAATGGCTGCCTCCTTCATCCTTTTCATTCTGATTTCCCTTATCCTGGGTTTGTAACTTAATTAATATTTCCTCCATATTGTTCTCGAATGAATGAAACCCAAACTGAATTTTTCATGCTTCTCTACAAGAGCCGCAAGCCTGTTCCCATGCTTCAACTCCATCCATTTACTGAACATTCCATTGACTAGGTAGTGAGCGATTTTTTGTTATTTTTGTTACAGGGAAGTGGACATGTTTGAAAGTGGGACAACGGACGTGCGCCATCCTTTTTCCTCCTTTTCATTTCAAATTGGTGGTGGTGGAAAATAATAAAAAAACGGTTATGGGCACAATTGAAATGAACTTGAATTGGGGGGCGCACACAAAGAGGCACAAGATGGGCACAGATAAGAAAAGAAAGCATATTTTATTTTATTCTCCATTTTGATTTATGATTTTTGTTCTCCATTTATACATTTTTTTCCAAAAAAATGTAAAAACATATGCCAATTTTTGGATTCTCTTGTTTAATGTATCGGACAAAATGGGTGTTCAGTTGCCCCTCTTTGCTCATTCTTTATTAAGATAATATGAAAAACCTAAGCTTTACACATTGTCTTCATAGGGAATGAGTAAAGACATGAACATGATTTTGTTTCAATGCATGAAATCGACAACAATAAGAAAGATTAAATTCAAATGGTGGAAGGAATTAAATGTTCATGAGAGGCACATGCAATGCAATTCAAAATCCAGATGTATGAGTGACAAGAAATGTGACATTTATTTGTACAAGCAAGAAAAGTAAAAGCTGATGGGAAATTAAAAGCTGCGACCAACTGAATACGGGTAAACAATCGACAACAAATTAAAACTCAATGGTAATCTGAGGTCGACTGAAAGTAAATTGGCAATCTAGGCCGACTGAAAATGAAATTGAAATTGGCAATCAGGCCAACTGGAAAATGCAATCTGAGCCGACTGAAATGTAATTGAAATTGGCAATCTGAGGCCGACTGAAATGTAAAATTGGCAATATAAGCCGACTGAAAATGAAATTGAAATTGGCAATCTGAGGGGACTTTTTTCCTTTTTCAGATTATGTGCAAAAGTCATGAATTTATCATCCATTTTCAGTTTATTTCAAACACATTCTTGAAAAACTAACGGTAACTAAATTGAGCAAACCTTGAGGAAAACTTTAACCGATCAAACTCGTAATTCCCACTGGATTTTCTAGCACACATAAGACCTTTCCTTTCTTCTGTGACCTTGCTCACTTCTTCCCATTCTCCTTCTTCTCTCTTTTCCTTTTTAGAATGGTGATTACTTTTCCACTAAGCCTACTTGAAGCTTCTGAATTCTCTTTGTGTGAGATTAGTCATTGATGTATCCTGTAAGCATTATTGGGTCGTATAATTTAAGCTTAAATTTATACTTACTCAAGACATCATAAATAAACATGCATGCAAAGGAAAAGTGGAAGGATTAACTGAATGAAGATTTTTATTGCTCAATGTATTTGGACGACAATAACGCAACATGTTTCAGAAAAGGAAACAATTGCTGCAAGCATGAAATTTTGCCCCAGTTCTGGTCCTTAGTAACTTATTCAATTGATTTCTTGCAGCAAATTCGGATGTAACCATTGTCTCCTCAATCTTCTCGTCTCTTGATCCCCAAAATTGCCCCAGTTTCAGTCTTGGTCTGCTTGGCTCACAGGACATGTTCAACACGGGAATTTGCCCAAGTGTGAGTTGCTTGAGATGATGCCTATTATTTGCTCTAATTTTTGCCTAGGCCGCCCTTTCAGGTTTTCGACCTAGCGAGCTTTTTCTTTTTATTTTTCTTCCTTTTTGTTTTGCCCTAATTTTTGCTTAGGCCGCTCTTTCGAGTTTTCGACCTAACGGGCTTCTTCCGCATCTTTTAAGCATAAAACCTTTTGACTTGCATCGGTGTTGATTGGTTTAGGCAATTCTCTTCCATCCATGTCTTGCAAAATCAATGCCCCACCTAGAGCGCTTGCTTGACAATGTAAGGACCCTCATAACTCGGAGCCCATTTTCCCCTTGCATCCTCTTGATTTGGGAGAATTTTCTTCAGAACCAGATCTCCTGACAAAAATCTCTAGGACGGACTTTCTTGTTAAAAGCTTTAGCCATTCTACTTTGGTATAATTGGCCATGACAAATGGTAGTCTCTCTCTTCAATCATGTTCAACTGTTCATATCGAGCCTTCACCCAATCAGATTCTTCCAATTCTGCCTCCATCAGAACCCTTAATGACGGGATTTCCACTTCTATGGGGGATACAGCTTCCATTCCATACACCAATGAGAAGGGAGTTGCCCCTGCTTGACCGTATGTTGGTGCGATATGCATGTAGTGCATATGGCAGTATTTCGTGCCAAGTCTTTATAGTTCACCACCATTTTGGCGATAATTTTCTTGACATTTTTATTTGCGGCCTCAACCGCGCCATTCATCCGGCCTATAAGGAGCTGAGTTGTGGTGCTTGATTTTGAAAGTCTTGAAAAATTTTTGAACTTCAGCACCATTGAGGTTAGGGGCATTGTCTGTGATGATCCTTCTGGAATCCCATATCTCAGATAATGTCCTTTTTGATGAATCTAAGAAACACTTTCTGCGTGATCCTGGCATATGAAGGCTTCCACCCACTTAGTGAAATAGTCTATCGCTACCAAAATGAAACGATGACCATTGGATGCCTTGGGATTAATTGGGCCGATGACATCCATGCCCCACATTGAGAAAGGCCAGGGAGATACCATGTTATGTAATGTAACTGGAGCATTGACTCGGCTGCATATATTTGGCACTTGTGGCACTTCGAACATAGTTGATACAGTCGCTTTCCATGGTGGACCAATAATAACCACTCCTTAGGATTTTGCGTGCCATCATGTGTCCATTGGCATGGGTTCCACAAATCCCTTCGTGGACTTCAACCATGATTATTCGAGCTTCATGAGCATCTACACATCTAGGAGAGTAGTATCATGATTCCTCTTATAAAGGACGTCACCATTCAGGAAAAAGGACATGGCCAGTCGTCGAATTGTTTTCTTGTTCACCTCATTTGCCCCAATTGGGTACTCTCCCTTTTGAATATACTGCTTGATGTCATGATACCAGGGCTGGCGTCCGACTCAATCTCCACACTACCACAATATGCCGGTTCACCTTGCATCTCTACATGGATAGGTTGGACATCGGTGTGGACTTCCAATTTAGTCATTACAGCCAAAGTTGCCAATGCGTCCGCAAATTGGTTCTTGTCTCGAGTTAAGTGAGAGAACGATATATCATCAAAGTGCTCAACTAATCGAGACAAGTACTTCTGATAAGGTACCAATTTTGGATCCTTTGTTTGCCATTGTCCGTTAACTTGGTAGATAATGAGTGCCGAATCTCCAAAGACTTTTAATTCTTTGATTCCCAAGTCAATTGCAACCTGCAGACCATTCGCACATGCTTCATATTCTGCGATGTTGTTGGTACATTCAAAATCTAGTTTGATAGAAATTGGGTCCTCTCCCGGCTGGTGACACTACTCCAGCTCCTCCACATCCGTTCATGTTGACAGCTCCATCAAAATACATCTTCCACATATTCTCCTCTTCTTCATCTTCTCCTTCCACGCCAGCACCTCGCCTCAGGGAATTCAGCCATGGTGGGTTGTGCATCCTCCAAAGGGTTTTCAGCTAAATGATCAGCAATTGCACCTCCCTTGACAGACTTTTGGGTCACATACTTGATATCAAATTCTGACAATATCACTTGCCACTTCGACATTCTTAATGACACATGAGGACTATCAAATATGTATTTTAGTGGATCCATTCGAGAGATTAGCCAAGTAGTGTAGTATAACATGTACCTGTCTCAAGCCTTTTGGAAGTCCACACTAATGCACAACGGTCTTTTCAATTGTCAAGTAGCGGGATTCACGTCATTAAGCTTCTTGCTCAGATAGTAAATGGCTTGTTCCTTCTTTCCAGACTCGTCATAATGTCCCAACATTGCCCCAATTGACGTGGGCAAACCGTGAGGTACAATATTAAAGGACGGCTTGCGTAGGGGATCAAAACTGGAGGTTTCATTAAATAAGCCTTTATTTTGTCAAAGGCCTCTTGGCATTCTTCATTCCATTCCCGGCTTATGCTTTCATAACAGCTTGAATATGGGTTCACAAGTGCTAGTTAAGTTGGCAATAAATCTAGCAATGTAGTTGAGTCTCCCAAGAAAACTTCTCACTTCCCGTTCAGTTCGAGGAGCTAGCATCTCTTGTATCGCCTTCACCTTGTCGGGGTCCACCTTTATCCCTTCTCTCTAACAATGAATCCGAGTAATTTCCCTGTAGAAGCTCCAAAGATGCACTTATTTGGGTTCAGCACTTGTATTTCTGAGCCTTTCGAATAGCCTTCTCAGGACTGCCACGTGACTTTCTCCCTCTTTAGACTTGGCGACCATATCATCTACGTACACTTCAATCTCCTTATGCATCATATCATGGAACAATGCGACCATGGCACGTTGGTAGGTGGCACCGACATTCTTCAATCCGAATGGCATGACTGTATAGCAAAATGTTCCCACGGAGTTATGAAAGTAGTTTTTCCTTTATCATGAATGTCCATTGGGATCTGATTATATCCAGGAGTACCCGTCCATGAATGAAAAACGGTGACTTCCAGCGGTATTATCCACCAAGACATCAATGTGAGGGAGAGGAAAATCATCCTTTGGGCTAGCTTTGTTTAGATCCCATAATCCACACACATTCTCACTTTTCCATCCTTTTTGGGTACGGGCACAATGTTAGCCACCCAGTCAGTGCGTCTTGATACCTCCAGAAATCCAGCTTCTAGTTGTTTAGTCACTTCTTCTTTTATTTTCAATGACATGTCAGGTCGCATTCTTCTCAACTTTTGCTTTTTGGCTCAGCTTCTAGACACAAAGGGATCTTATGTGAAGCTATTTCTGATCTAACCCTGGCATATCATGATAGGTCCATGCAAAGACATCCAGGTATTCTTCAAAGTGCAATCATTTCTGTGCGTTCTGGGTTTTCTACTATTTTCAGCTCTTTTCTCTCTTCTTCATGCCCATGTTAATCAATTCAATCACTTCATTGTCTAAGTCAAATCCCTTTTCTGTATTCTCCAGCATATTAGAAAATTGCCCAACAATTTCTTCATCCTCTTCAGATTCATGGTTATCACAATCGAGTGCAAGCAGAGAATCAATTGATAGGCTTCCAAAGTCCCTTTCATGTGGCAAAATTTCTATAGCATTTAGATTCCTGGAAAGCAATTATGGTGGATTGGAATGCCAAAATATATAGTGGGTAAGCAATGCGGAAAAATTCAAATTAATGGGCTAGAAAATAAAGATAAAAACAAAAAGAAGGAAGGAGAATAGAAGACACAAAGAACTGTAAAAGATGAGTAGGATAATAAAGAAAAATTGCTAGAAAAACATGCAAGTTTATTCAACTGATGTCTTTAAGTAGCATAAATAACAGCATAACAGTCTTTACAACCAGACAATTACTTTGCAGCAATAACATCAATCACTGGTTCATTGTCCAGTTCATCAGTACTTCATCATCATTGGCAGCATAAACCTTGTTGCTTTCTTCAGTTGTCTCCATGTCCAAGGTATTGATGGTGAGACGCAGCAAGAGGAAAGAACTTTTCCAGCTATAATCACCTCAGCTTGGACCTGGAAATGTCTCCTTCAGGTGAGGGATTTGTCTTACTTTCTTCTTATCATTCTCATGTTGGAGGGTCATGGCACTCATCTCCTTTGATAATGATGCATCATATCCCAAACCAAATCGGTTGGGTTTCTTGGAGATCGTATAGGTATTCTGATACCTTGAGTTGTGATCCCAACCCTTTACCTGTAAATATCCGTTCTTAGCCATGATATGAGCCACTATTTGATTAACATTTTGAATTGTGGATCCACTGCACTCATGTTTAGGCTTTACCATCTCCAGGCTGTGCCACAAATTATCGTCTATTGGCTCAACATTCTCCACATATGGTAGTGAGACTGGTTTGGATACAATGATGTCCCTTTCTCCATGGATTGTCACGACTGATCCATTCTCAATATATTTAACCTTTTGATGCAAGGTTGAAGGGACAGCACCAATATCATTGATCCATGGTCTTCCTAATAGCATATTATAATCTGAGCCAATCTCCATCACCTGGAATAACACTTCTGATTTGCTTGGTCCAATCTCTAGTGGCAACACCACCTCCCCCAAAATGCTTTTCCTAGCCCCATCAAAAGCCTTCACCACCATCACTTGGGGTGATATATCATCCATACTCATCGATAGTTGTTTCAAGGTTGACACTGGTAATACATTTAACCCTGATCCTCCGTCAATAAGGACTCTAGGCACTATGTGGCCTTTGCATTTGAGGGTTATATGTAATGCTTGTGGGTTAGCCCGTGACACCACTTCTTCATCTAAGAATGTGATCATATTAACACGTTTCACTGGATCCACCATATTTACCATATTCTCCAAGTGCCGGGTTTGACATAGGCTTCCTTTAAAACTTTTAATCCTGCCTTTTGATGAGACTCGACGACAGGATTAGTGACAGAAGAGATATCTGCAGGAGTCTTTCTAATTGTTCCAGAATATCGTACTCGCTCTGTTTCATGATTTTAAGGAATTCTTCCTCTTCCTCTTCTTCCTTTTCTTCTCTCTAACATCTCCTTCGTCCACGAACTTTCCCTTTCCAGCTCTTTGGGTCCGTACACCCTTCCGCTTCTTGTTATTCCTTTCACCTCCATGATATTAGTCCCTCCTCATTTGTTTGAGCCTTTGAGATTTCCCCTTCATCACTTTTCATCTCAACCTTGGTTTCATAGCTCCAAGGTACAGCATGTGTGTCCTCATATACAAAGGGTGTTGGTTTCTTCATAGTGATCACTACCTTTTTCGCTTTGGTGCTGATTAAGCGGGCACTCGAAGCACAAAACGCTCGATCACATTTACTTCCTCAAGGAAGTTCGGCCTCTTTTTTGCCTCACACCCAGGTTGAGTAATTCCTGAACTCGAACTTTGAAATCCCAACAACTTTCTATATCATGACCGAAACCTCAGAGTGGTACACAGTTTGACTTCATATCATTCTTCTCATTCTCTCTTATTGCAAAAGTAGGTACGTTGTGTGTAGCCAGCTTCCTTTAAACCAAAGAAAATTTTCTCCATGGGTGTTCTAAGACTCAACACTTTCTTAATCCAGGGTTCCTCCATTTCCAAGGCATTTATCCGACTTCCTCCTTCATGGTTCGGAATGGATTATTGACAATATTTGGTTTTGACTCTTCTTGAAAGTCCAATCTCCCGCAAGCAATTAGCTTTCTTACGCTGTCTTAAAGCCTTCACAATCCTCGATGGAATGCCCTGCTATATCCATATGATATTTGCAAGTTAAGCTCGGGTTATACCAAGCTGGGTATGGTGGTTCCAATGGGCGCAGAGGATATGCCTGAGTCAGGTGAGCATTAACTAGCCGTTGAAGGTCAGCATTTGAGATGGATAGCTTTGGGAAAGGGGTAATTTGGGAATCGGGAACGGCTTTGGCTTTGGGCATTAGGCCGTGGTGGGTAGTGTTTGGGTAATTCTGAGGATGTATGGTTAGATTATTGGTATATGTTGGACGAGCTGGTTGGTATGGGCGTATATGGACGTTATTGACTTGAGGTTGGGGGTATGGAATTGTGTTTGCTTGGTATAGTGGGTAAGGAGGGATAGATGGTATTTGGGTTCTTGGGTGTGTCGAGGCATATCCTGGCATGAAAGATTGCTGACCTTGCACATAATTTACTTCCTCCTTTTTCTAGGGAATCCCTTCTTGCTTCCTCATGGCTCATAGGAAGTTTCCGGCTTTAGCCAGGCTCTCAATCCTTTCTCCGCTTCTGAGCTAGGAGAAATCCTTGTATGCGGCTCCTGCCATTGCCCCGATATAAGGGATCCAAAGTTCCCAAAAAGTACGAACACATTTCAGCTGGGATGAGTGGTGGCTGAACTTGAGGCTAAGGCTCTCCACCTTTGGGCGTAATGCTTAAATGGTTCATCCTTCTTCTTCTGCATTGAGCTTAATTGTTCTCGGGTAGGTGCCATTTCGAGATTGAATTTGTATTGGCTCATAAACAGATCGGCCAATTCTCTCAGCTTGTGACTCTCAAATGGTCCAGCTGAATGTACCAGTCCAAGGCAGGTCCATTAAACTTTCATGGAAAAAGCTAACAAGGAACCTTTCATCTTTGGACCATATTGCCATCTTAGTACAGTAGCTCTTCAAGTGGAACAACGGGTTACCGGTCCCATCATACTTTGAGAAGTCAGGGACCTTGAAGTCTTTGGGAACTATCAGGTCTATAGGAGCGCACAGTTGCTCAATCTCCACACCATCATAGGAGCTAGGACCTTGGATAGCTTTAATCGTTCTTGTATTTTCTTCATCCACTCTTCTTTGAATCCGTCTTTCTCCACCTCTGAATGATCGTTTCCTAAGAAAGGTGATTGTTTTTTAACAACAACACGGGATGGTTCCCAAATAGGGGTAACGTGTCCTGCTCTTCAACATGTGCATTTTCTACGGCATGATAACCTTCTCCACGGGAATCACTATTGGCATCGTCGGTGGTGGTTGAGAGGTACCTGACATTCGCCAATGTCATTCATCCCTTGGGTGATGTTTAGAGCTGCATCTGATACCATAGGTATGGTTATCGTTGCAGCACTTGGTTGTACACTCACTAGCATACCCAACCTGTCCGATTTTGGTAAGCTCCCAATAAATCTAGTGACTCTTTCATGGCTAATATCATTTCTTCTATCCTTGTTTGATTATTCGACATTTCGTTCAATTTTCCTCTCATGCATCAACCTCCATGCTTAGATTCCTTCCTGATTCAACATGAGTTGCATCCGAATGAGCCTTTCCTGGATCAGCATTACCTCCTCCATTTTGGTCCGTGCTCTGGTATTGTGGACACGAGTTTGATCGGTATCCGTCTTCCTTGGGCGCCCAATGGTTACAAATCTTCACACTATGAAAATGTTAACAACATTCAAACAGGTTAAAAATTTTATTATAACTATATGCAGAAGAACAAATGAACAATAGTCATCAAAATTCTTTGTCAACACTAGGATGCCCCGCACCCGTTCTTATGGGCATATCACCCTATAAGTCAAGGTGCGGTTAATAGCGGCTCTTTAGGGAGAATCCGCTCCTCTATAGATGCTATCTAATGAACACTAGCAATGCAGTTCTTCTTTTCTATATGATTGAGTTTCTCACATTCTTGCGCAAGGATAAACAATCTCAAAGCAAAAATGTGATTGATCACTTTCTAGGGGAACATTTGACCCTTCATAGAAAGCATCGAGCATACTATAGACAATTAGTAACTTGTAGAAGAGGCACAAATATTAAAATTTCATTTACTTCCAAGTGAAATTTGAGTACAAATCATTTCAGAATACATCATACGCTAGAGAAACAACTACATCAAAAGGACATTCCTTCATGAAACTACATCAGAAGCTTCATCTTCTTTCTTTTGAGACCTTGGCAATGCTTTCGCATGAATCCATGAATTCTGTCACTTCTTGAGGTAACTTGAATGGTGGCATCTTACCAATTTGTTCACTTGCTTTTGCAAAGCGATGGACAAAGTTTGGGATGTAATGACTCAATTCACCAGCTAACTTCCCATACTTTTCTTTCCATTCGAGGGCCTTTTCTCTCCATGATTTTCCAAATTTGGTTGCATCAACAAATAAGTCATGATACTGGTTTGCCGATGTCCACCCCGAATGGCATCATGTTTGGTCTGTGCCAACATTGTTGACAAGTGTTCTACTTGCGCTTCAGTTCCTTTTTCTTGTCCTTCTCTTTGCTGATCTCCATTTTCAGCCTCCAAATGCTTTTATCTCTATTGCTGACTTCTTGTTCTACCCTTTTACGTGCGACTCTTTTTGTTAATCTCCTCTTTTAATTTGTTCCTTTCTTTTTCAAACATATGAAGTCTTCCTTCCAGCTCTTGAATCTTGGTCAAATGGGTAATCGGAACCTTTTCTTTGCCTTTCTTGGATCTTGTGATAGCACATTCATCTTTTAAGGCTTCAACTTCCTTAGCCATTTTCTCACATCGACTTTGAAGAATGGTATTTTCCATATCAGATGCCTCCTTTTTCTCTTCCAAGAATCACATTTGTGCCTTCATTATTTCTATCTGGAGGTGAATTGCGTTCTAGGGTTTCCACGGAACGTATTGCCTGGAATGCTCTTTGCGATATCATTTTTCCCAACTCTTGCATGCCTCCATTCTCTGTATTCTTGAAGAGGTTAGCCGATGTTGCCCGAGCTCCTTTTTCCTAGGACCTTGATGTCATCCCATGCCATTTTAATCTTTTTTTCTTGTTCCATGGTACTTTTATCTTTTTGATATAGGAAACTAAACCCCTCAAGTTGCTTTTCTTGTGGTTTTGTTTGGGTCCAATGAAGTTGTCTAAGCACCAATGCAGGTGTGTAGGAGATACATCCCCTTGGACCCATCAAAGGAACATTGTGAAAGTCACCGCAACTATATATAACGCTTTCTCCATGGTACCAAGGGCAAACCCATTTGAAAGAATTTGATTGGATTTCTGAGAACTCTTTTTCCATGCCAGTGCCTCTTGATGACTTATCTGCACATGATGGAAGCTTCCTAAAGGATCAGGAAAGAGGCCCATGCGATTATTGGCATATGTGTGAGTCATGAACCAAACGTATAACATTTGCGAACAACATCGCAACCTGCCACCATTTTCTGGAGGCAAACTCCCAAGGAAGAAAGGTATCTGCCAATATAGCCGAATAGGATTCATGCCTTGTGTCTCAAACTTGAAAAACACATCCATGGCGGCCTGGTCAACAACATCTGGTGTGAATGGAAATAGGACTAATCCATAAAAGTTAGTGCCAACGTTCGATTGAAGAAGTCCCAATTTCCTTGTTGGGCCAAGGTTTGCAGATGAGTTTCAAGAAAATTCCTCTTGATTCCTTGAGTGGATCCCTCACTTCCATTTCCATCTGATTTACTTCAACTCCAATTATTTTGGCAATCTTTTCTTTACTGACATAATGCCCTGATAGAGATACACACCAGACTTGTCTCGAATTTGTAGCCTTATCATGACCATGTACTCTTCTATGGTTGGTGTCGTATCAAAATCAGGTAACTCAAAACAGCAAATAGAAGAGTTCCAAAACTGAGAGAGCACTCAATGCGGTTACTTCTACTGGGATAAGTAGCAAATCCAATATACGCCCATATGTGTGTCTAAAGAGGATCGAACTTCACGAGGCATCAACTGAATTATTTCTTTCACATTCTCAAGCTCGTTACTAGTCACTTAACTTTGATGTTCCTTTCCAATTATGTGCATTGCTAGTGTTCATTTGTATTGCTTCCATATTGCTTTGAACTGATGATGACTTTTGCCTTATTAACAATCAAAGATCACACGTGGGAAATAAAAGATGAACGAGTAAGATTAAACAGATGGAAAGAAAGGACAGAAAATGCATGCTCTTATCGAGAATATAAGATGCTTCCTAAGAACATGATAACACACAAACCTATCAAATTTTTCTTATCAGAAAGTAAATTATGGAAAGAATAGGATGTGATGAATGCATGTGATAATGTTTTGATGCAAGATTAACTATTTAAAATAAAGCATAAAGAAGTGCAAAGTAAAGGATGAAAGAAACATGCTCCCTTTGTCCTAACAAGGTAAAACAATGGATGGGAAGTTCTAAGGCCAAAAACCTGATTTGGGTGGTTGCTAAGTTCAACTATGCGTGCACACATTCATGGTGGATCTAGACTTCTAACCTCATGGTCCCATATTGCCCCTATCCATAGGACAGAGATAGACCTTCGAACCAACCATAAGTAGGGATGAACCCTCTCAATATGATTGACCCATAAAGCCAGGAACAATCTGAGTGGTATCCCAACAACTATCAAGTGAGCATGAAGCCCCTCATGACAATGTCAAGAAACCCCCTATCCTCGGTTGCAGGCTCGGTATAGAGCCCAACAAGTGTGTGAGATAAGTGATTGTGAAGTGTGTGCAGGGAGCATACAAACCTTTCAATCCTAACACTACATGCACTCCTGCAAAACAAAATACAAACAACAAATATATACAGAACAATAATGGTCGTCTACCTAAGGTTTATACATAAAGAACATTAAACTTCTAAGAAAGGAAAAGCACTGGACAAAATAAAATAAGAAAGGAAAAACAGAAATCGAATGGCTATATTTAATTTGCACAATTAACTAAAACGCCTAACTCTCTTCCTGTAGTCCCCAGTGGAGTCGCCATCTGCGCAAGGATCGCGACGGGAGAGATAGGTTAAAATGGGTTAACAATTGGAGTCGCCACCAAGTTTATTTAAATTGGGAAAACATGGAAAAACCCATTTATTAAAAAAGTGGTCTTTGAAACCATATTTGAGTTCGGAGTCGGTTATGTATAGGGAAGGTAAGAATTTACGCACCCTAATACACCCGTCTTTCGACGGTACCTTTCATTAATTGTGCAAATTAAATAATAACCCTTTTCTAAATAAATAAATAGATGAATAAAAGAAAAAACATATTTACAATTTAACAAAACAATTTAAGGAAAATTAATTTTGACTTGACAGGATGGCGCCCTCCTACGTATCCCCTGTGCAATGAGAAACTCAAAGTCACGTAGTTCTGTAGAAAATGATTGTATGTTGATGGATTTTAATTAAGATAAAATAAAATGAAAAGTGTGTTGATTGATTTTAATTTTGAAAAGAAATTTTGATTGACTAATTATTTGAAGATGGGAATCCACTTGTGTACAAGACTCAAGACAGCACTAGGCTACTCAATGAGTCTTTACAATTTAACAGTATATGAAGGAGGCATCCACCTCTCAATCACCACTATTAATTGTTGCGCGGTAAAATATTTTTTATTTTTTTATTTTATTTTTTTCTTTCTTCTTTTTGTTTTTTTATTTTGTTTTTGACAATTAAAATAAAATGGGGTCAGCCCAAATAAAACAAACCCAATCCAATAAAACGGAAAGCCCCAAGCCTTAAAACAAAAAAAAAACCTAAAACCTAAGACCATTTTTTGAAAGGACTCTAGCCCAACCAAATAAAACAAACCATGGACTAGACCAAAAATCCAACTCAATTCCCTAAAATAAAAACTAATTCTAGAACCAAGCCCATAAGTCTAGGTCCAATAGCCCATCAAAGAAGAGGAATTCTGACCAAAAAAACATAAAAACCAAACAAAGCTATCTAATTCCTAATTTGGATCTAAACCACGTTATACCCAGGATGGAGGCAAAGAGAAGGGTGCAGCAGTCAAATGGCGCGAGGGAGGTGGACCGCCGTGGTGGGTGCTCCTGACTCGGATTGTTTTCGCGGCCTTCTGGGCTTCTTCGGCGGCATTGGCGAAGACTCATGGCTGGCGATGCAGGGTCCTTGCTTCGCGGGGTCTGGCTTCTCGGCACCGTTCGCGCTGAGGAGGGAGCTGATCGCGGCGAGCTGCGAACCGCGGTGGTGTTTCGGCTAGGCAATGGAGTGCGTGTGGGCTTGCGCGGTGTCCGCGACGTCAGGCAGAGGCACGGCACTGGAGCGGAAGGGGGAGGCCGAGCAATTGATCAAGCTTCTGGTGACCCTCGTGTTCTTCCCTTTCTCCCTTTTTGGTTTTGTATTTTTTAGTTTTGGCTTGTAAGGATTAATGTTATGTTTGAGAGGAGATGGTGGCTTGTGTGTGGGTTTTTGATTTTATTCTTTGATGAAGATGGTGGTGGTTTGGCAATGGTGGGTTTATGTGTTGATAGATGAAGGCTGATGATGATGTGAGGCCGGGTGGGGGGAGAACCGGCGATAGCAAGAGGAGGAAGGAAGATTTTATTGTGTGATGCTGATGATGAGAATGGCTGGCTCCCCCTTCATCCCCTTTTTTCAATTCTGTTTCCCCCTTTATACTGGGTTTGTAACTTAATTAATATTTTCCTCCATATTATTCTAATGAAATGAGAACCCGAACTGAATTTTTCATGCTTCTACAAGAGCCAGCACCTTCCCATGCTTCAACTCCATCCATTTACTGAACATTCCATTGACTAGGTAGTGAGGATTTTTTTTTTTTAGGGAAGTGGACACGTTTGCTGAAAGTGGGAGACAACGGTGCGCCCATCCTTTTTCCTCCTTTTCATTTCAAATTGGTGGTGGTGGAAAATAATAAAAAAATGGTTATGGGCACAATTGAAATGAACTTGAATTGGGGGGCACACAAGAGAGGCACAAGATGGGCCACAGGATAAGAAAAAAAGACCAGCATATTTTATTCTATTCTCCATTTTGATTTATGATTTTTGTTCTCCATTTATACATTTTTCCAAAGAAACTTAAAAACATATGCCAATTTTTGGATTCTCTTGTTTAATGTCCGGACAAAATGGGTGTTCACACTATGCATGCATGAAATATCCTTTATAAATAGAGGCGATGATGAAGCTGAAGACACAAGAAACAACAAAGCACGAGCTTAGAGAGAAGAAAAATATATAGAGAGTGTGTTATTTTTCTGAGAGTAAGAGGGAAAATAAAGAATGTGAGTAAATTAGAGAGAGTGTAGGGTGTGGGTATATATATCGGGAATATTTTTAGGTGTCATCTTTATTACTCCTTGGTACTACATAATTGTAGTATTTGAATAAGGGTTCTTATGGGAAACACTATATTTACCTCTTGGGATGGAGAGTATGGAAATGATATTTTGTAATTGTCCTTAATATAGTAAATATTTTTCGGAGTTTGTCTCGTGGTTTTTTCTAATATTTGGGGTTTCCACATTAAAAATTCATGTAATTTCTTAATCTATTTTTTGTTGCAATAGTGATGTGGGTCCCACTTAGTGAATATTGACGCAATTATATTATTCATGAAATTAGTGATGTGGTCTGATTGTTGAGTATTGTCCATGTGAATAGTGACAAGTGGACCTATCGTAAATAGTAACAAGCAAGTCCACCATAAATTACTATTCACCTTGATATTTTTTCGCTTGTCCTAATTGATAGATTTAATTCTATTAGATTTATTTTGGTGCTCATTACCACATATTGACATCATTTAATTATATTGTGAATACTTAACATATATATCAATGTCATGGCAATTTTGATGTGTTTTGTTTTTTGTCTTGTAAACCTAAATTCATAGCTAATATTTTACCATATATATATTTCACTTATAATTACTTAAAATACAAATATAAAGGGCTCTAAGTTAGTAATATAATTAAATATTAACAATTAACTAGTGGCATGATAATCACTTACATGCCTATCAATCTATATTTTTCAAAAAAGTAATGTGATTTTTTTTAAAAAAATAAATTATCAATGTAAGAATGAGTTTAAAAATATAAATAATATTAAAAAATAATGTTGGAAATTCTTGAATAATTTTATACGCAATGGTAAAAATTATGAAATTTAATTATAGTATTTAAATTTATTCAAATACTAAATATATGTATGGATTTAAAGAGAAATTCAATACAGTTTTAAAAGGTCAAAAGGTAATTATCAAAATATACTAATAGTATAGATTATTAAAAGGTATCCTATATATATCTTAAAATTAAATGATCTCAAGGAAATCTTCACTCTCATTCTTCTCTTACCCATCCAATTGGACTATTCTGACACACAAAGACAATCCCATTCTTCCTATTTGCTTTATGTTCACATTTAAAAAAAAGACCCTATTGTATATTTTTATTTATGATCTCCTTATTTTTAGCAAAGCTTACCGTAATTTCCTATCTGTATTTTTCTTTAACGGTTTTGCGATTTTGATCAAATAAATAAGTCTTCGCTTTTTTGGCAATAAAATTCTTCCATTTTATTCATATCAACCGGTTGGATTTTCAGTTCGGCCATTGGCGCCCTACCCGTTAGTATTGGAGGTGCCTCCTATAAATATAGTTTCTCCGTAGAATATTAATGATCATGTAAGTGAAATGGACTTCTATCGGATAAATTCCTTGCAGTCGGATAAGGTAGGAGACAGATTCAACATATATAGGAATCAGAGCGAGCTCATTCAAAATAATAAATATGAAAGCATTGAGAAAGTGATATGTTTAGCATGCCAATTTTGAAACTTTATGCCGTCCTTGACATCGTGGTGTTGTTTTTGCTTCACTCAAGCCTTACTCGTCGTTTTTCCAATTTAATTTGTTTTCTGTTCTTCTCTTCGTGGACCGCCACTTCTGATGTAAGACTTGGAATTTTGAATATATGAAAACGTCTTTTGAATACCGTTGATGCTTATCGAATGATGAATTTTATTATGATAAAATTATGAGTTTAATTTTAATACATTAAAAGTGTGTCATCTAATTTTATGTTTTTATCTGTAAGACTATCAAGATGGTATGTAATAGAGTCCAATGCTTTTATTGCTGCGACAAGTTGGATATTAACATAATTTTCATTTGTTTTTAGTATTAACTGTATATGTAAATTAAATCATAAAATTATCAGTTTCAAGAATTAATTGCTTCGGAAACAGAAGCTCTTTATGTTGGGCCCGCCACCGAGTATTACTATTTTAATATTTAAAAATGGGTGTATAATTCACAACTCTATCATCTTTGAATATGATGAATGAGTTAGAAAATTGAAACCATCATCACATCCAATAATGATGGAATAGATGTCCTAATTGAACACCTACTTTTGAGTATTAGAATAATATTTTTGTTAATTTAATACAAATAGGTAAAGTTGATGTAAATTAATCAATATTTTATTGAAATTATAAAGTTATAATTACTTTGAAACAAAAACAAATTCTAAAAAAAATGTAATTTGAAATGCCGGGAGTAACTCGGTGTACCATGTATTTATACTTTTATTTATTAATTTAATAACAGATGCAAATGTTTGTTAGTCTTCGTTGCTTTTTGATGAAAGGATATGCTAATGCATCTTTCAGAAAACTAGTGAATTACTAGTACTCAGTATCATCTTACTTCTAATCTATTGAAAGTTAGAGTGCGTGATTTCAGTATCGAACATAGACTTCTAATTAAATACTGTGAATGTGTTGTCATTAAAGATGTTAAATTATTGTCAATGCGTGAACAGTTTATACTTTATTTCATCCTTTCTAAAATATCTATCAATTTTCAAACAATTTTATATTTTAAAAAATTTATCAATTCCACATTTTAATAAAATATTAATTTTATTATTTCAATACAATCCCTAGTTAATTTTACATTCTCAAAACATTCCATCTAATATTAACTTTGAATATTGTGCTATATTAATTAATATATAGGGATATATTAACCAATTTACTATATTTTATTTCATATATTATTTATTATTTTTTTAATATTTATATTTGCCAAAATTGACAACGGACTATTATTTCTCAGCAATTTGCGGATGACTAAGTCGCAGAATTCGTTGACATAGACTTTGATCCACCAGTTTCGGATTCTACCCCACGTTGAAGGGTTGGTGTCGTGGCATGTAGTTACTACTTGATTGCGATATCCGATCGAGTCTCAAAATATTATTTTTAAGTAATGGAATTTATTTATTCTTTATTTAGATCTCAGTCTCATCACCACATCAGTTAATTACGATTGATCGACTAATGCAACGAAACCTTTTCTGAGAGAGGTTTTTTATCTTTTACTCACAAATTAATCCACATATAAAAGCATCGCGTTATCTGGAATCACAAGCTAAATCAAATTTAGAAACAATATATTTATCAAAATTTAAACCTAGTTCTTGAATCACTTTTGGATTTTTTTTGTGAAAAATAAATTTTAAAATGGGGAGAATAGTCATATTTAAGATTGAAACAAATCATTAATTTCAACAAATTATTTATAGTGTAGGGTCACAATTTTTAGATCTGTTGATTCTAAATTTATCAAGGTAACAAGGTAACGATCCCAAACTGATAGATAAATTGAAATGAAAGTTGTAGTCTTCTCTAACCTCCTTGACGGTTTCTTCTACATGAACTGTGCTTTGCTCCTCTATTTTCCAAATAAAAAAGTGAAATTTATACATGCTCCAAGCCTAATACACATTTACATGTTGTGCGCTAATATAATATCATTTATATGTCTCTTAACAATTTAGACTATAGAAAACAAAATTGGTAATGATCAAAGTTGAAAGAAGAGGGGTTGAAGACGGTTGCTTTGAAGTAAAAATGAGAAGGTAAATTTAAAATAAGAAAAATAATATTCCTAAATTGATATTAAAATATATGAGTTTAATTTTTATTTATTAATATTAAAATATATTTTACACTGTTCAAGAATATGCCAAATTATTATGGATAGCTATCATAATAGGTAGTTTTCTTGAATGATTTGACACTTTCTTAAAATTCTATTAATTTACAATGAAAAGTAATTTTATATTATAGTGTGTATAGAAATGAAGCTCTTAAAATATTTATGCTTGTTTGATAATTTTCTGATTTACATGCTTTTAAAGTTAAAATAAAATTATTTTGTGATATTTATTATTCAATATCAGCTATATTATATAAAAAATTATAGTAAAAGATGAAGATTATGATAACTCATAAAACTTATGTATTGAGTAATGAATATTAATTTTTTTTATTGCTCTAAAATTCATAAAAGCGCTCCTTTCTTTATATAATTTTATTGAGTTTCGCTATATTTTCCTATAAATTCTTTTAAGTAATAAATAAAATTACAAAAGTAAATACACTCAATATCTTTAAAACTCAAAATTTAATAATATATAATTATTCCATTATTAAGTAATGAATATTAATTTTTTTTATTTCTCTAAAATTCATAAAAGCGCTCCTTTCTTTCTATAATTTTATTGAGTTTTGTTATATCTTTCTACAAATTCTTTTATGTAATAAATAAAATTACAAAAATATATACACTCAATATTTTTAAAACTCAAAATTTAATAATATATAATTATTCCATTTAATACGTAAGAGAATAGTAGGATTTCTTAGAATTTTTATTTTTTGGTCCGATCCATCATTTCTCTTTGTGGGACCCCTATGGGTCCCGTGGACCCAAAAGAAGGAACGTAAGAGAACATAGACACATTTCCATCCATATTATTAAACCATTACCCACTAGGCCACAACTTGATTTTTACAATACTACTAGTTTATAATCAGATCTATTGTTAGAACTAACTTAAAATTTAAATATAGTATTAAAAAATCAAAAGAGCAAAGATTACTCGTCATTCAAACGTAGAAACAATATCACATACATCATTTTAATCAGAATTCTGCAAGTATAAACGTTAGTATTTTCTTCTTGCAATCACCCTGTGTAATGCATATTACTCACTTTTGTGCGTTTCACCACTTCGTGCCATGTTACTGAAGACGAGAGTATTCTACACCACGTAGAAGGATGGTTGCTTTATTTTTTTTATATATTTTTGTAACCATTGCTATTTTAAGGATTTTAATAAAAATAAATTTGTAAACTTTTAAATGGATTCTGTACCTTGAAAATTAAAAAATTACACTTTTTTATAATAAATTTACCTTTTCAGAATCTTTAACCAATGCTATAAGGCCAGTCATAAGTGCATTGATTAGAAAAATCCTTATTTTTTAAACAAATTTTAGTACACATAAATAAAAGGTACTCGATTTTTTAAATCCGTCTACTTTGACTAATTCTTGGTCTTCTTGTTCCCACTTGCACAAAACATTGTCCAAATACATTGCCAAAAGAATTGACCCAATAAACAACCTCCATGACCAGCAACAACCTTATAGTGAACTTCCTCATTAGCTAAATACGTTAAAGTAGCATTTAAGGTGCTAGGCAAAGTGTCTATAAATACCATCTCCACCCTTCTCATAAAACCGCATCACACACTAAGCTGCATATTCATACACCACTCCAACATCTTCTCATACACTCAATTTAATTTTAATCGTCACCATCATCGATCATGGGTGTTTACACTTACGAAGACGAGCACCCCTCAACTCTGCCTCCAGCTAAATTATACAAAGCTCTGGCACACGATGCTGATGAAATCATCCCAAAGGTGATTGATCCAATCCAGAGTGTTGAAAACGTTGAAGGAAATGGAAGGCCCGGAACCGTCAAGAAGATAACCGCTGTTGTAGGTCAGTGTATCAGTTAATGATAACATGCATGGCCTATACTAAATCGGTTAATTATTACTGCAAATTAAAAGCCAAAATCCAAGCCAAGAGTAACTAAGTATAATAAATAATTAAAAATTTTGCTAAAGAGTTCTGGTTAAAGACGAATATTTCTCATTCTAGTATATGTTTCTTATTATTACTTAACAAAATTAAGTATTCAATGTTTTTTTTTTTTAATATATGAGTTAAAGCTTACTTTTGATACACTGTATAAAAAGACTTTATCCAAATATATTTATCAAATATTTATATTTATATAACCTTTTGAGAGGTTCGTGTCAGATTAACTATATTTATTTACATAGCATTTTATAAATATTGGATAACAGTTTGTGCATCATGATTAGATTAAATCTAATAAATTATTTTCTTTTAGTTTAAGATTTTATTTACCAGTATTGTTAATGTACTGGTCAAAGAATCAAGAAATAAAAATCGTAAGATTTCCTTAGTATGTCAAAAAAATTGTCTTTGTGCTGCCTTGGTTTCGGTTAGTCTTTAGTTTTGTATCTTTCCCTGTTGCTTGCCTTTATGTATCTCTTTCCCCTCTCATTCTCGTGAGAGTTTTGAGCTTTTGTCAATCAAACGCGAAACAGAAATTTAAATAGATTTACCTAATTCTAAGTTTTCTTTTCCTAATATTGATCCAAGGACATACCCTTATTAATAAAAATAGTGTTATTTTTACTTGTAAAAAATAGGCGTTTATAAACACCCACCCAAATCTAAGATGGGAAATAACAACTTTTATATTTGAACGTGGGTCTTATAAAATTAAGTTATAAATTGGGTATCTATCCTATATATAGGTGAAAGTTGTACAAACAATATTTCTCTATTAGCAAAGTTCTTAATTTAATACCTTTTCAATTTCTCAGTAAGCACCAAACAACAACACCTGCTGTGAACAAATCTCTGAAGTTTAATAGATTAATTTATTAGCCATACATAGTGCTATAGCTCGACATATATGTGTGTGCGCATATGTAAAATTTATGATTTTTTTTTCTTTTGGTTTTTCAGATGGCAAAACCAGCTATGTGCTGCACAAAGTTGAAGTGGTGGATGAGGCAAACTTTGGATATGACTACAGCATAGTGGGAGGCACGGGTTGGATGAAAGCTTAGAAAAAGTGACATTCAAGACCAAGATTGTGGCTGGCTCCGGTGGTGGATCCATTGCTAAGGTCACAGTGACATACCACACCAAAGGCGATGCAGTGCTATCTGATCAAGTGCGTGAGGAGACAAAGGCCAAGGGTTTGGAATTTTCAAGGCCGTTGAGGGCTACGTTGCTGCAAATTAAACCCTCATCTTTACCAGTAATGACCTCAGATTAAAGAGTAAAAGAAGAAAATAGCACTTGCTTTTGGTTGATATATTCATGCAAATATAGAATAATCGGTTTGTGTCACGAGTACTTGTGTGTAGACGTGGTTCTGTTGGGTTTGCCTTGTGAGCTCGTCAAGTTTGTTTCTTTGATCTTAAGTAAGTGTTGGTGTACGTGGGTGAATTTGGTTGAATACTATATACTATATAAGAGGAAAAATGTGCGTCGGTGTTGAAATATTTGCAGCATGTGTACTGTTATGTAATAAATAATGAAAAAGATTCAAACTTTAATTTAATGGTTACTAGTAAGTTGCACTTTCTGTCATTTTCTGGTTGAGGTCAGGCAAATTATACGCATGCCCCGTATCAAACTACTCAACCACTTAGAAACTCTTCCCAACTGTGAAAAACGATATTCATCAATTGAGAAACCTGCACAAATATACATTGTTTTGGTTAAAAATATTTTTTCTATTATTTTTCAAACATTTTAAAATGACATTTGATTTTAATCCCTATATTTAGTTAGTTCATCTTCCTTAAATCCTTATTGATTACGTTACAATCATATATGATAGTAAGTTCAATTATGTGATCCAATTATAATCAGGTATGTCACCTCACAATAACTGGTTAGATTGATTCACTAATTCATCTTTTTAACCTAATAACTCATTTGGGTAAGTTGACACATATGATTATGATATATGCACTATGCCACATACATCTAGTGACTAGTGGTTTTCTGTTAAACAACTTAGCAATTGCATCCAGTGACTAGCCAATCACCACTTCATGTTAATTTGAGTTAAGAGACCTAGTATATGGACGAGCAATAGATTGGGGTGTATTAGATATGGATTAAAAAATTATGAGGAATAGGCAAAAAGTTTGGAGTCTTCTCTCATAGGATTTTCTTCTCTTCTCTTATTATCTTCTGATTCCTTTTCCTCAGTTTCTATTTCGCCAGTCTCTGACGATCTAGTTTCTCCATTTGAACCACCCAAATTAGTCATATTCTCCTTTCTTGAACCCTTGGTGTTGCCGTTGTGGAGACAAGTCCATGGCACAAGAACAAAATGGGTTCCGACTGTGATGTGCATGTCGACAATGGGTCCCGAAGATGGAGGTTACTCAAGAACATTCATATGTTATTTTAGGTCAGATAAGGACATTCATATTGACGAGGGATCCAAGATCAAATTAGGCGAGCTGCATTCTCAATGACCCTTGGTGCCTAGGTGTGAGATGCAGACGGAGCAATGGGACTATGGGAGAATGCGGGGTGCCTTTTTAAAGGGTAATGTAGGAAATTCAAAATTTATTTAGAAATAAAATAGATAAGCGTAAATATTAAAAATAAAAGGTTATAAGTATAATATCAAAGAATCTCAAGATCCTTTGTGAACACCCATTTTGTTCAATTAAACAAAAACAAAAATTGGCATATTTTCAAAGTTCAGCCCATTTATTACCCATGTTGGTAATTTTATTTGTTTTATCCAAATTCAATTTGACATGATTTTTAGGTTCATTTTTCTGTTATCATTTATTTTAGTCTATGTGCATAAAAATAAAAATAAAAATACATTCATATAAGCCCATTTCCAATTTTAAAAAATGATGAAAGGACCCAACTTGTTTCAGCCTATTCAAAAAAAAAAAAAAATAGAAATAATAAAATGAAAAAAGGATAGGATGAGCAATGGTTATGGGTTTTGCCAAATATATGTGACAAAGTGTCGGGGATCACACCATGATGATGTTCCCACTCATTGCAAAATGATAAATATTTTTTGTTGGATGAGTGGAATACAGAGAGGGGGAGCCTATCCATCATCATTATGTTCATCTAGCCTATGACGAACCACGGCCAAGACGCTCTGACCCAACAAGGAGAGAGGGAAACAGCAACGGCGGCACATCTTCATCCTTCACCACAACCTCTGTCCAAACCCACCACACGGCCACCATTCCATCTGCCATTAAAAACGTCCCAGACCATCATAGCAACATCTTCAACATCATCTCACCCAATAGAACCCCAAAAATCATAGCACCCACGACCACCACAACTCACCTCCCACAAAAATATCATCACCATCACCACATACCAAAGCAACCCATCTAGATCTATCATTAAGGACTTTTATCTTACCTTCACCAAATTCCATTATCATCATAATCACCACCACGAACCATTCTCACCATCATAGCCTTTAATCGAGCAAACCACCAAGCCGCCGCTGCGAATCCTCGCGGAGACGCCGCGTGGAGGCTACCCCGTTGCCACCTCCGTGCGCGCGCGATCCCACCGCCGTGCCGTGGAACCACCCGCAACACAGGCGATCGCAGGCTCGTCACGCCATCAGTCCGCTGCGCGCAGCAACAGCCGACCACGTGAAGCCAACTTCTGCGGTGAGAGGACAGGACCACCCGGGCCCGCCGCCCGGGCGTGTCCCGTCACACATCCCACTGCCGCGGCAACTTCCCCCTTCTCTCTCACACCTCGTGAAGCTAGACTCCTCCCAGCCGCGTTCGCCTTCCCTTCGTGATCCGTCAGGCCGTCCCAGCGAGGCCGCTCACGTCTTTCCGGGCTCCATGCTGCCGCATCCTCCTCAGCTCGGTCAGGCGCCGCTGGCCCTCTTCACCGACTCCTGCCGCTGCTTTCTGGTGTACCCTTTGTGTGCAGTTGCAAAAAAAAAAATAGTGTAGAAATTGAGAGTTAACAGGTTGAGGTAGTTAATATTGGGTCAAGGGTCTTCATTTTTGTTTGGGTCAAAGTGTCTTGTGTGTGCAAGCTGAATGTGGGTTTTTTTTTTGTTTTTTTTTTCTTTCGTTTTTTGGGTAATTGATCTTTGGGTTGTTTGTGTTTTTTAATCTTTTGAGGTTGTCCATATTTGTTGTTTGGTGTTTTTTTTGTTTTTGGCCTGAATTGTTTTCCTTTGTTCTAGTATTAAAAAAGAAGAAAAGAAGTCTTGGGTTTGTCTTAGCTTGGGTCTAAAATAAAAAAGGGGTTTTTGTTCATTTTGGATTTAAAAAAAAATATTTGAGTTTTTATTTTTACTAAGATTTATTTCAGTTAATTAATTGATTTTTTTTAATATGATTAACTGAGCCGTGATGGCTTGTTAATTATATATTCTGAATGTTTTACTGTGACAGTTTACATTAAAAATAAAATAAAATAAAATAAAATCAATCAATCAATAATTATTTTCTACAGAACTACGTGATTTAAATTCCCCATTAGGGAGGATACGTAGGAGTAGACAATTTGAATCCCTGTCAAGTCAAAATCTAATATTTATAATTTTTGTCTTAATTGTAAATTTTTCATGAGTTTTTTTTGAGATATTTTATTTCATTTAATTTTCATTTCTTTAGGAAATATTTTATTTCAAATAAAAAGTTAATTTAGGGGACCTTGTTAACTGAATATCTGGACATTTGAGTTGTGACAGCTTGATGTTCCAAATTTCCTTTAAAACATGTTCTCTTTTATATTTTATTTTATTTTTGTAAAAAATATCAAAATAAATTTTTATCTTATTTGTAAATATTTATAATTCATAAGAGATTTTCATTTTATATATTTAGTTTAAATTTGTTACTTATTTGTGAAATATTGTATTTTGAATAAAAATGTTAATTTAACCGTGGTTTGTTAACACAGTATTTTAACACCTAAGTTGTACAGCTTGGTGTTCCTCAATTTATTTTTAAAATTTTGTTGTAAATAAAAATATAAAAATGAATATTTTGAAAGGTTATTAATAATTTGCACAAATCAATTAAGGTACCGTCTAAGGACGGGTGTATTAGGGGTGCGTAAGACTAAAATCTTACCTTCCCTATGCATAACCGACTCCAAGCTTAATCTGGTTTCAAAGACCAATTTTAAATAAAACGGGTTTTTCCATGTTTTCCCAATTTAAATAAACTTGGTGGCGACTCCAATTTTAACAAATAATATATTTTTTGCCGTCCGTCGCGATCTCTTGCGGCAGATGGCGACTCCACTTGGATTCCGTGAAAGTCAAGCCTAAATAATTGATTGTGCATATTATTATAACTTCTTTTTAGTTTATTTATTTTATTTAATATTTATTTTATATTTTTATCTTGTTATTTTCTTTTTATGCTAGAATTTTGTCAGCATTATTTTGCTTCTTTGTGACAATCATAAGGTAGATGACTTTTGTTTTTTTTTTTTGTGAAAACTTTAGGGTAGGCGACTATTGTTGGTTTTGTATATTTGTTGTTTGTATTTATTTTGCAGGTATTTTACCATGGGTAGTTATAGGATTTCAGGTTTGTATGCTCCCTTCACACACAACACTCACACATTTATCACACACGATGGGGCCCTATACCCGGTTCTAAGTGCAACTTGAGATAGGTAAGAGATTGTGTAGTGGTAGCCATTTTGGATGTACATCCTGTTTGGTTATTGCGAAAATCGTCTAGAGTGTGACTCTTCGTGAATGTCCTACATCTAGCGGTTCACCTGTTGTGGATAACATTCTGAAATGAGCCTTTAACTCTAGAGACTGTAGAATCCTGAGATCATAGACCTACCTGGAAAGTGCTCACAAAATAGAACAACCATATACCCAGTTTTAACACCCATATTTTACCTCAAATAGGACACAAAGGGAGCATACCTTTTCTTTAATTGATTAATTTATTTATTTTGTGTATATAAATTCTTTAACATGATTAATTTATTTATTTATTTTGTGCACATAAATTCTTTAACATGCAAGTGTTTATTGCCTTTTTATATATAAAAAAAAACTCACTTTTCTTCGTTGCTAAGGTTTGTTAGAGAACCATATCAAAGTCTTGTTGTGAGTATCTAAAAATGGAAGCAAACATGAGACCAAACAATCATGAAGAGAAATTGAAAAAGACTTTGCAACTCAAAACCAAGAAACCTGAAACAGAAAGCCTGAGATCCTTGAGTCAGCTTTGAAAGCACCGCAACGTCTTTCTCTCACCAGAAAATATGGAAAAATCTTGAGCCTATTAGAAGTGGAAATACAGGTAGAGGCAATCACACATTGGCCCAGGATTATGATCTTCCACTCCGATGCTTCACCTTTCAAGATTTTCAGTTGGCACCAACCCTTGAAGAATTTGAACGAATCCTGGGTTACCGCAGAAGGAGAAAAACCTTACAATTACCAAGGACATTATGCTTCTTTGCACACTATAGCAAATGTCCTAAAGGTAAATGTAAGAAATTTGCATGAAGCCCAGAAATGTAGAAATGGGACAAAGGGATTCACAAGAGATTATTTGGAGAAGCATTTGCAGCTTAGCTGAAGCCGAAGATTGGGACACTTTTTAGATGTGTTGACCCTCACCATTTATGGCACCGTCTTGTTTCCCAATATTGACGGTTTCATAGATCTTAGCAATTGATGTGTTCCTTGCTAGAAAGTTTCATGGTCACAATCCTTTCGCTCTCAGCAGGATGTCTCCTGTTCCTTGGATTTTTGTCATGAGAGGAATGGTAAGAGAATTTTGTGTTGTTTACCAATACTATATGTGTGGGTTACGCGCATATCTTCCAAAGAAATTACAAGGCATCTTGTCCCCTTGATGATCTAAAAATGCATCGTATCAAGAAGAAAAATGGGCGAGAATGGGCTGAAGACCTGGTTAAATTGAATGAAAAGGTGATCCGATGGTACCCTTGGTGGGAAGATGGACAGACCTTGATTTACCAGTGCGGAGACTTTCCAAATGTACCCTTATGGGTACTCGAGGGTGTATAAATTACAATCCAGCATTGGTGTTGCAAGCTGGTTACCCCATGATGGGACCGCCTTCCAAGCCAAGTTACTCCATTTGTCCTTTATTACCTAGATTCCCATGACATTGGCCTACTACGGAAGGTCCGATTTGCTTGGAACAATGTCATTCAAAAGGAAAAGAATTGGGAGCTAGGAGTTGTGCGGTAAAAGAAAATTACCGCCAATGGGTGAAAAGTAGGGCTCAAGAGGTCAAGTTGCCATTCAGAATCTTGACAACAATTATTCCTGACAAGACATCGGCCTTGCATTCTGATGAAAATGAAGAAATCAAAGAAATGAAAGAAAGGTTGGACAAGGCTAAACAAGAAAAGGTACAAGTGGAGTTCGAGTTGAAAAACGCTCAGCATGATTATGCAACTTTAAAGCGAGAAATTGCTGAAAAGATCAGATTCTAGAAGGAACCAGTAAAAGGCTAAAAATGGGCAGGAGCACATGGTAAAGACCAAAGAATGTTTTGAAGCTGCCAATAAAGAACTAAGGCTTCGAAGGCAAGAACGTGATATGGCAATAACTGAAAATCAGCAACTAAAGGAGCTACTTCGAAAGGCCAAGATTGCTGAGAAGCGCGCTAAGGAAAGGAACAAATGAAGCAACAAATAGAAGAAATGAACAAGGAATATCAGAAGGGAAGCTGAGGAATTAAATCAACACATGAAAAATGAGATCCTGAAGTATCAGGCTGCCCTAGGAGAAGAAAAGGAAAAAGTTGCAAATTTGGATCTTGAGGTGCAACACCAAGATCATGTCATTCATGAGTTGAAGATTCGCTTTTGAACTTAGCAGGGTTGGCTAATGGCAATAGAAGACGTTCCAAGACACTTAAAGCTGGCCGAGCAAGAAATCATCCCTTTTGAAACCCAACTGAAATTAGCAACTTTGTTGGCTATTGTAAGGACTTGATTGGGAGAATGAAGCAAATAATCGCGGAAGACGTTGAAGACACATAAGGGCTTTTCTTTTGGGTAGCAATGTTGTTGACATTTATGATGTATTTCCTTTGAATGGTTGTATGAAAAATGATGATTGTGACAAATGATAAATAAAAGAATGGTTGCTTCTTTGCATTGTGTTGGTCTCATGGCAATAGCTATAACTTAGTACCTTTGAACGAGACGTTCTGGAAACAGTTATCATCAAAGATACTCACGTCAAGACCAGATATATTTGCCGCTCTCTAACAAATTGCAATATTTTTATCTTTTCACTAATTCTTTTTTTTCTTTTCTCTTCTTAACAAAAGGTAAAACTGTCACAATTGGGCGCCCAAGGAAGGAAGATACCGATCTAACTCGTATTCACAATACCAGAGCTCGGACTAAGATGGTGGTGGTAATCATGAACCAGGAAATGCTTCTGACCAAGTAAAAAGTTTGAGCATGGAAGTTGATGCAGTGAGAGGGAAATTGAATGAAATGTCAAATAACCAAGCAAAGATGGAAGAAATGATGAGAGCCATGAAGGAGTCTGGATTTATTAGGAACTAATACCGAGACATAGTGACTGCGTAAGTGGGGTACAACCAAGCACTGCAATGGTAGCCATAGGGAACATCAAATGTGGCTGTAAATGTCACTCAAGGGGTGAATGAGGGGATGAAATTCTGAATAACCTTCATGGACAGCCACCACCCACAATGCCATTGGTGATCCCAATTGGGGAAGGCTATCGTCCATTAGAGAACATTCATATTGATGGGCACGGGCATGCTACCCTGTTTGGGAGCCACCTCATGTTGTCATTCAAACAACCATTTCATCAGAGAATAGCCGTAGAGGTGAATAAAGACAAGTTTAGAGAAGAATGGATGAAGAAGATTCAAGATCAAATTAAGGCCATTCATGGACCTAACACCTATGGCTATGTGGAAATTGAGCAACTATGTCCTCCTGTAGATCTGATAGTTCCCAAAGACTTCAAGGTTCCTGACTTCTCAAAATATGATGGGACCGGCAATCCTTTGTTCCATTTGAAGAGTTACTGTACTAAAATGGCAATATGGTCCAAAGATGAGAAGTTTCTCATCAGCTTTTTCCATGAAAGCTTAAGTGGTCCTGCTTTAGAATGGTATATCCAGTTAGACCATTCTAAAATTTCCTGTTGGAGAGATTTGGTTGATCAATTCATGAGTCAGTACAAGTTCAACATGGAAATAGCACCCACGCGTGAGCAATTAAGCACAATGCAAAGGAAGAAGGAGGAGTCGTTAAACAATATGCTCAAAGATGGAGAACTTTAGTTGCTCAGGTGCAACCGCCACTTATCCCTTCTGAAATGTGTTCGTACTTTTTGGGGACCTTAGGATCTCCTTATATTGGGACAATGGCAGGAGCGCATACAAAGATTTTTCTGAGCTAGTGACCGAGGTGAAAGAATTGAGAGTTTGGCCAAAGCTGGAAACTTCCTATGAGCAATGAGGACACGAGAAGAGGATTCCGCCTAGGAAAAAAGAGGCGGAAGTAAGTTATGTGCAAGGTCAGCAATCTTTCATTCCAAGATATACCTCGACACGGCCAAGACCCCAAATACCATCCATCTCTCCTTACCCACTATACCAAGTCACTCCAAATGCAAATACAATTCCATACCCCCAACCTCAAGTCAATAACATCCATATACGCCCATACCAACCAGCTCGCCCAACATACACCTATAACCCAACCATACATCCTCAGAATACCCAAATACCACACCACCACGGCCTAATACCCAAAACCAAAGTCGTTCTCGATTCCCAAACTTACCACCTTTCCCGAAACTATCCATCTCAAATGCTGTCTTTTTCAACGACTAGTTAATGCTCATCTCATCTCGGCATATCATGTGCGTCCATTAGAACCACCATACCCAGCTTGGTATAACCCGAACTTAACTTGCAAATATCATATGGACATAGCAGGACATTCCATCGAGGATTGTGAAGGTTTCAAGACGGAGTGAAGAAGCTAATTGCTTGTGGGAGGTTGGATTTTCAAGAGGAGTCAAAACCAGATATTGTCCATAATCCAATTCCAAATCATGAAGGAGGAGGTCGAGTAAATGCTTTGGAGGTAGAAGAACCACTGATCAAGAAGGTTTTGAATCTTCAAACCCCTATGCAGAAAATTTTTATCGGCTTGAAGGACTGGTTACAATATAGGCACTACTCTGACAATAAAGAAATGAGAAAATGATGCGGAATCAAGTTGTGCATACCATTGTGGAAGTCTGGGGCATGATATTGAGGACTGTTGGGATTTCAAGGTTCATGTACAGGGATTGCTTAACTTGGGTGTTATACAAGCAAAAAAGAAACGAATGTCCTTGAGGAGGTGAATGTGATCGAGCGTTTTGTACTTCGAGTGCCTCCGCTTAATCAGCAAAGCCAAGAAAGGTAGTGATCACTGAAGAAACCAACACCCTTTGTGTATGAGGACACACATGCCGTACCTTGGAATTATGAGACCAAGGTTGAAATGAAAAGTGACATAGGGGAAACCTCAAAAGCTCAAGGAGGTGAGGAAGTGACCAGGTCATGGAGGTAAAAGGAATAACAAGAAGTGGAAGGGTGTATGGACCCAAGGAGTTGGAAAAAGGGAAATTTGTTGATGAAGGGAACATTGAAAAAGGTTTAGAGTTGAAGAAAGAAGAAAGAGGAGGAAGAAGAGTTCCTTAAAATCATGAAACAGAGCGAGTATGATATTTGGAACAATTAAAGAAGACTCCTCTAGAATATCTCTTCTGTCACTAATCTTGTCCTCTGAATCTCATCAAAAGGCAATATTGAAGGTCCTGAAGGAAGCCTATGTCAAGCCCGACACTTCATTGGAGAACATGATAAGTATGGTGGATCCATGAAACGTGTCAATATGATCACATTCTTAGATGAAGAAGTGGTATCACGGGCTAACCCACAAGCGCTACATATAACCCTCAAATGCAAAGGCCACATAGTGCCTAGAGTCCTTATTGATGGAGGATCAGGGTTAAATGTATTACCAATGTCCACTTTGAAACAACTATCAATGAGTGTGGATGATATATCACCTCAAGTGATGGTTGTAAAAGCTTTTGATGGAGCTACGAAAAACATTCTAGGTGAGGTGGTGTTGCCACTAGAGATTGGGCCAAGCAAATCAGAAGTGTTATTCCAGGTGATGGAGATTGGCTCAGATTATAACATGTTGCTAGGAAGACCATGGATTAATGATATCGTCCTGTCCCTTCAACCTTGCATCAAAAGGTTAAATATATTGAGAATGGATCAGTCACAATCCATGGAGAAAGGGACATCATTGTATCCAAACCAGTCTCACTACCATATGTGGAGAATGTGGAGTCGATAGACAATAACTTGTGGCATAGCCTGGAGTTGGTGAAGCCC
Organism: Dalbergia oliveri; assembly: GCA_030441495.1. Classification (NCBI taxonomy): domain Eukaryota; kingdom Viridiplantae; phylum Streptophyta; class Magnoliopsida; order Fabales; family Fabaceae; genus Dalbergia; species Dalbergia oliveri. The sequence continues at coordinate 19,441,920 of JAMLFY010000009.1, read as the reverse complement.
GATATGAATGTGGGTCCATAATGCAGAATGTTAATCAAATAGTGGCTCATATCATGGCTAAGAATGGATACCTACATGGTAAGGGGTTAGGACCAAGTTGCAAGGTATTAGAATACCTATATCGGTCTCCAAGAAACCTAATCGATTTGGGTTGGGATATAATGCACGTTAGAAGAGGAAATGGATGACATGGCCCTCCAACAGGAGAAACATGAGAAGAAAATAAAGCAGATCCCTCACTTGAAGGAGACATTTCCTAGTCCAGCTGAAGTGATTACAGGTGGAAAAGTTCATTCCCTTGCTCCGTCTCACCATCAACACCTTGGACATAGACAACTGAAGAGAGCAACAAGATTTATGCTGCCAACAATGATGAAATGCTGATGGCTGGAAGCTGAACAGTGATTGATGTTATTGCTGCAAAGTAATTATTTGTGTTGTATCAGGAAAGACTATTTATGCTTTTATTTATGCTACTTGAAGACATCATAAATAAACTTGTGTGTTTATTCAGCAATCTTTTTTTCCTATTCCCGCATCTTTTATATTTCTTGGTGTCTTTCATTCTCCTTGTTTCAGTCCTCTATTTGCTTTCTCTTTATCATCATTTTTAGCTCATTAATTTTTATTTTTCTTATTTTATTTTGCATTTTTCCACTATCCGTTTTGGCCTTCCAACCCACCACAATTGCTTTCCAGGAATCTAAATGCTATAGAAATTTTGCCTCATGAAAGGGAATTTGGAAATTCGTCAATTGGTTCTCCTGCAATTGATTGTGATAGCCATGAATCTGATGAAGATCAAGAAATTGTTGGGCAATTTTCAGACCTACCTGGAACATAGAGAAAAGGGATTTGACTTAGACAATGAGGTGATCGAGTTGATTAACATGGGCATGAAGAAGAGAAAAAGGAGTTGAAAATAGTGGAAAATCAGAACGCTCAGAAATGATTGCATTGTTCAAAGAATACCTGGATGTCTTTGCGTGGTCCTACCATGATATGCAGGGCTGGATCCAGAAATAGCTTCACATAAGATTCCTTTATATGCGGGAGCTTAACCAAAAGCAAAAGTTGAGAAGGATGCGGCCTGAAATGTCATTGAAAATAAAAGAGGAGGTGACTAAACGCTAGAGGCCGGATTTTTGGAGGTGTCAAGACACACTGACTGGGTGGCTAACATTGTGCCCGTGCCTAAAAAGGATGGAAAAGTTAGAATGTGCGTGGATTATCGGATCTAAACAAAGCTAGTCCAAAAGACGATTTTCCACTCCCTCACATTGATGTCCTAGTCGATAATACAGCTGGAAATCACCGTTTTCATTTATGGATGGGTACTCAGGGTATAATCAGATTCCCATGGACGTTCACGACAAAGGAAAAACTACTTTCATAACGCCATGGGGAACATTCTGCTATACAGTCATGCCATTCGGATTGAAAAATGCTGGTGCCACCTACCAACGTGCCATGGTTGCATTATTCCATGACATGATGCATAAAGAGATTGAAGTGTATGTGGATGACATGGTCGCCAAGTCTAAAGAGGGAGAAAGTCATGTAACAGTTCTACAAAAGTTGTTTGAAAGGCTCAGAAAATATAAGCTGAACCCGAATAAATGTGTCTTTGGAGCATCTACAGGGAAATTACTCGGATTCATTGTCAGAAGAGGGATAAAGGTAGATCCAGACAAAGTAAAGGCGATACAGATGATGGCTCCCGAACCGAAAGGAAGTGAGAAGTTTTCTTGGGAGGCTCAACTACATTGCTAGATTCATTGCCAATTTGACTAGCACTTGTGAGCCGATATTCAAGCTGTTACGAAAACATCAACCTGGAGAATGGAATGAAGAATGCCAAGAAGCCTTTGACAAAATAAAGGCTTATTTAATAAAACCTTCAATTTTGACCCCACCTATACCAGGTCGTCCTCTAATATTGTACTCAGTGTTGCCCACGTCACTTGGGGCAATGTTGGGACAATATGATGAGTATGGAAAGAAGGAACAAGCTATTTATTATTGAGCAAGAAGTTTAATGACTGTGAATCCGCTATTTGGCAATTGAGAAAACCTGTTGTGCATTAGCATGGGCCTCTAAAAGGCTAAGGCAATACATGTTATACTACACTACTTGGTTAATTTCTCGAATGGATCCATTGAGATACATATTTGATAGTCCCCATGTGTCATTGAGAATGTCAAAGTGGCAAGTGATACTAGAATTTGATATCAAGTATGTGACTCAAAAGTCTGTCAAGGGAGGTGCAATTGCTGATCACCTAGCTGAAAACCCTTTGGAGGATGGACAACCCACCACGGCTGAGTTTCCTGATAACGAGGTATTGGTGGTGGAAAAAGAAGATGTAGAAGAGGAGAATACATGGAAGATGTACTTTGATGGGGCTGTCAACATGAATGGATGTGGAATAGGAGCTGTCGTAGTATCACCAGCTGGAAAACAGGACCCAATCTCCATCAAATTAGATTTTGAATGTACCAACAACATTGCAGAGTATGAGGCATGTGCAAATGGTTTGCAAGTGGCAATTGACTTGGAATCAAAGAACTAAAAGTCTTTGGAGATTCGGCACTCATAATCTACCAAGTTAATGGACAATGGCGTACAAAGGATCCCAAATTGGTACCTTATCAAAAGCACTTGTCTCGACTAATTGAGCACTTTGATGATATATCATTTTCTCACTTAACTCGAGACAAGAACCAATATGCGGATGCATTGGCGACTTTGGCTGTAATGACTAAATTGGAAGTCCACACCAATGTCCAACCTATCCATGTAGAGGTACAAGATGAACCAGTATATTGTGGTAATGTAGAGGGAACCAACGGTCAACCATGGTATCATGATATCAACAGTATATTCAAAGGGAGAATACCCAGCTGGGGCAAATGAGATAAGCAAGAAGAAAATCCGACGACTGGCTATGTCCTTTTCCTGAATGGGGAAGTCCTTTACAAGAGGAATCATGACACCACTCTCCTTAGATGTGTAGATGCTCATGAAGCTCGAATAATCATGACTGAAGTCCATGAAGGAATTTGCGGAACTCATGCCAATGGACACATGATGGCACGCAAAATCCTAAGAGTGGTTATTCTGGTCCACCATGGAGAATGATTTATCAATCATGTTGGAAGTGCCACAAATGCCAATATATATGACCGAATCAATGCTCCTCAGTTCCATTACACAACATGGTATCTCCCTGGCCTTTCTCGATGTGGGGCATGGATGTGATCGGCTCAATTAATCCCAAAGCATCCAATGGTCATCGCTTCATTTTGGTGGCAATAGACTATTTCACTAAGTGGGTGGAAGCGCTTCATGTATGCATCATTACAGAAGGTGTTTATTAGATTCATCAAAGGGACATTATCTGAGATATGGAATTAGAAAGAATCATCACAGACAATGCTCCTAATCTCAATGGTGCCGAAGTTCAGAAATTTTCAAAACTTTCAAAATCAAGCACCACAACTCAGCTCCTTACAGACCTCAGATGAATGGCGCGGTTGAGGCCAAATAAAACATCAAGAAAATCATCGCCAAAATGGTGGTAAATTACAAAGATTGGCATGAGATGCTGCCGTATGCTTTACATGCATATCGTACCAGTATACGATCGAGCACAGGGATGACTCCCTTCTCACTGGTATATGGAACAGAAGCTGTATCCCCATAGAAGTGGAAATCCCGTCATTAAGGGTTCTAATGGAGGCTGAGCTAGAGGAATCTGAATGGGTGAAGACTCGATGTGAACGTTGAACATGATAGAAGAAAGAAGATTGACAGCTATTTGTCATGGCCAATTGTACCAAAGTAGGATGGCCAAAGCTTTTAACAAGAAAGTTCGTCCTAGAGATTTTATTGGGAGATTTGGTTTTAAGAAAATTCTCCCAAACAGGAGGACGCACGGGAAAATGGGCTCCGAGTTATGAGGGTCCTTACATTGTCAAACAAGCGCTCTAGGTGGGGCATTGATTTTGCAAAACATGGATGGACAAGAATTGCCTAAACCAATCAACGCTGAATGCAATCAAAAGGTTTTATGCTTGAAAAGATGCTAAAAAAAAAGAGCAAAATACCCGTTAGGTTGAAAACTCGAAAGAGCGACCTAAGCAAAAATTAGGGCAAAACAAAAAAGAGCTCTAGGTCGAAAACTCAAAAGCGGCCTAAGCAAAAGTTAGGGCAAAGCATCATCTCAAGCAATCTACACGGGGCAATTTTCGTGATAAGTTCATCCTCTAGCAAAAGGCTAGGAATGAAGTTGGGGAAAAGGAAAGATTGAAGGCTTAACAATGGAAGCAATGGTTATAGCATCCAATTTGCTGAAAATCAATTGAATGAGTCACAAAGAACCCAAACTGGGGCAAAATTTTCATGTCTTTCACAATCCTATCTTTCATTTTTGTGGTTGTCTCTTTCCAAATATTTTGTCATCCAATACACCAAGCAATAAATATGTTCATTCAGTTAATTCTTCCACTTTCTCTTTGAATGCATGTTTATTTATGATGTCTCAATAGGATATATTTAAGTTTAAATTATACAACCTAACAATGTTTATAGCAATACATCAATGACTAGCATCACACCAAGAGAATTCAGAAGCTTCATTTAAGCTTGCAGAAAAGCAATCATCATCCTTTAAAAGGGGAAAAGAGAAAGAAGAAAGAATGGAAAGAAGTGGGTAAAGTTAGAAGAGAAAGAAAGCTTTATTTGTGCCAGAAAGTCAAGCTCAAGAATTACGAGTTTTGATCGGTTAAAGTCTTCCTCGAGGCTTGCTTGATTTGGATACAGTTAGTTCTTCAAGAATGTGTCTGAAATAAACTGCAAGTGAGTGATAAATTCATGACTTTTGCATATAACAAAAACAAAAGAGGGCAAGTGCAAATCATTGTTTTCAGTGCAATTTACTTTCAGTCGGCCTAGACACCATTTTACTTTCATTGACCTAAGATTGCCACTTTATTTTTCAGTCGGCCTGAGATTGCCAATTTACATTTTAATCGGCCTCAAATTGCCACTTATTTTTCATCGGCCTCAATTGCCAATTTACTTTTCAGGGCCTAAGATTGCCACCAATTTACATTTTCAGTCGGCCTCAGATTGCCACTTTATTTTTCAAATCGGCCTCAGATTGCCAATTTACATAGGTCGCCTCAAGATTGCCACTATTTTTAGTCGGCCTAAGATTGCCACCATTTACTTTAAGTCGGCCTAAGATTACCACCATTTACTTTCATTCGGCCTTAGATTGTTATTATTTTTCATGTCGCTAAGATTGCCACCATTTTCTTTTCCAATTGCCTAGATTGCCATTTTAATTTCCTGTTGTTTGCGACCAGATACGGTTGGTCACAAGGCTTTTAAATTCCCTTCGTCCTCTGTTTTCAATTTATTTAACCCCATCGGCTTTTGAGTTCATGTTAATTCCGTTGGTTTTTACATTTCTTGTCATTTCGTGAATTTGTGTCAAATTAGTTAGTTTCTTTTCTTTGCATGATTCATATATAGGTGATTTCTGAATTACATAGTTTGCATTGATCTTCTTGAATGTTTAGACTTTCTCAAAGTTAGAATTCAATCTTTCTTGCATTTGCATTTCATGCATGCCGAACAAAATCAATGTTCATGTCTTTACTCATTCCTTATGAAGACAATATAAAAACTTAGATTTTCATATTTTCTTATAAGTAATGAGTAAAGAGGCAATCTGTGAACACCGATTTTGTCAACTTTAAACAAAAACAAAAATTGGCATATTTTCAAAGTTCAACCCATTTATTGACCCATGTTGGTAATTTTATTGTGTTTTATCCAAATTCAGTTTTCCATGATTTTTTAGGTTCATTTTTACTATTTTTATTTTAGTCTATGTGCATAAAAAAAAATAAAATAAAAATACATTCATATAAGCCCATTTCCAATTAAAAAAAATGATGAAAGGACCCAACTTGTTTTAGCCTATTCAAAAAAAAAAAATAGAAATAATAAAATGAAAAAAGGATTAGATGAGCAATGGTCACGGGTTTTGCCAAATATGTGACAAAGTGTCGGGGATTCACACCATGATGATGTTCCCACGAATTGCAAAATGACAAATATTTTTCGATGATGAGCTGGATCAGGAAGAAGGGGAAGCCTATCCATCATCATTATGTTCATCTAGCCTATGACGACCACCCAAGGGCGCCAAGGACAACAGGAGAGAAAACGGAAACCCAGCGGCGGCACGTCTCATCCTTCACCACAACCTCCATCCAAACCCACCACACGCCACCATCCATCTCCCATTAAAACGCATCCTAGACCATCATAGCAACATCTTCAACATCATCTGTTTCACCCAATAGAACCCTAAAAATCATAGCACCACACGACCACCACAACTCACCTCCCACAAAATATCATCACCATCACCACATACCAAAGCAACCCATTATAGATCTATCATTAAGGACTTTTATATTACCTTCACCATATTCCATTATCATCATAATAGACACCACCACGAACCATTCTCACCATCATAGCCTTTAATGAGCAAACCACCAAGCCGCTGCCGTGGAATCCTCGCGGAGACGCCGTGGGGCTCCCCCGTTGCCACCTCGTGACGCGGCCGCGATCCCCCACAGCCCGTGCGTGGAACCACCGCGCACAGGCGATGACAGCATCGTGCCGGGCTCCATCAAGTCACGCGCGCAACGGCCGCGGACGAGCCAGATGAAGCCAACCTCAATGAACACAGCGACCGGGACCATGAAGCCCCGTCGAAGCCCCGGGACGTGTCCGTCACACATCCCGCTGCCGCGCAACTTCCCCGGCTTCTCCTCACACCTCGAGCGGCCTCCTCTCCGGAGGCCGCCGTTCGCCTTCCCTTCGTGATCCGTCACCGCCCTTGTCCCACGCGGGCCGGGCACGTCTTTCGGCTCCATCGCCCCGCATCCTCCTCTCAGCTTGGTCAAGGCGCCGCGGTCTCCCCCTTCACCGAAAACTCCGCCTGTTTCTGGTATACCTTTCTATGTGCAAGTTGCAAAAAAAAAAATAGTGTAGAAATTGAGAGTTACGTCAGGGTGAGGTAGTTAATATTGGGTCAAGGGTTTCATTTTGTTTGGGTAAAGTGTCTTGTGTGCAAGCTGATGTGGGTTTTTTTTTTTTTTTTCTTTCGTTTTTTTGGGTAATGATCTTTGGGTTGTTTGTGTTTTTTTTAATCTTTTAAGGCTGTCCATATTTGTTGTTTGCTGTTTTTTGTTTTTGGCCTGAATTGTTTTCCTTTTGTTTCTAGTATCAAAAAAGAAAAAGAAAAGAAGTCTTGGGTTTGTCTTAGCTTGGTTAAAAATATAAAAAGGGGTTTTTGTTCATTTTGGATTTAAAAAATATTTGAGTTTTTATTTTTACTAAGATTTATTCAGTTAATTAATTGATTTTTTAATATAATTAACTAAGCCGTAAATGGCTTGTTAATTATATATTCTGAAATGTTTTAACTTACAGGTTTGACATTAAAAATAAAATAAAATAAAATAAAATCAATCAATCAATAATTATTTTCTACAGAATTACGTGACTTAAGTTCCCCATTCAGAAGGATACGTAGGGGGGCAATTGATCCTGTCAAGTCAAAATCTAATATTTATAATTTTTGTCTTAATTGTAAATTTTTCATGAGTTTTTTTACGAGATATTTTATTTCATTTTATTTTCATTTCTTTAGGAAATATTTTACTTCAAATAAAAAATTTAATTTAGGACGGCTTGTTAACTGAATCCTGGACATCTGAGTTGTGACAGCTTGATGTTCCAAATTTCCTTTAAAAGCATGTTCTCTTTTATATTTTATTTTATTTTTGCAAAAAATATCAAAATAAATTTTTATCTTATTTGTAAATATTTATAATTCATAAGAGATTTTCATCTTTATATATTTAGTTTAAATTTGTTACTTATTTGTGAAATATTGTATTTTGAATAAAAATGTTAATTTAACCGTAAAGTTTGTTAACAGTTTTTTTAACACTAAGTTGTGAAGCTTGGTGTTCCTCAATTTATTTTTAAAATTTTTTTGTAAATAAAAATATAAAAATGAATATGTTGAAAGGTTATTAATAATTTGCACAAATCAATTAAGGTACCGTCTAAGGACGGGTGTATTAGGTGCGTAAGACTAAAATCTTACCCTTCCCTATGCATAACCGACTCCAAGCTAAAAATGGTTTCAAAGACCAATTTTTAATAAAGCGGGTTTTTCCATGTTTTTCCAATTTAAATAAACTTGGTGGCGACTCCAATTTTAACAAACAGGATATATTTTTAATAAATAATTGACGTAAAAGAAGGGCTCTATCCAGAGAGTACTAAAGTACCAAAAACAACCTTGCAAATGACAGGCATAGCACACTCATAGAGCCACGAGTAGCCCCCAAAATGAAACTAGAGCTAGCACTGTAGCAACAATGGAACAAAGGCGGCTTTAACCAAGACATGCACCTTTCTGTAATGTTACCCATCCAATAGTGGATGTAGAACTTGGTCCAAGGGTCAACGTGTACGTTAGGAAAAATTACATTTTAGCGTCAACTCTACATCGTTTGTACTTCTATACATTAACAATGAGTAAATCATTTTAAACTTTTATAAATATGTATTTTAATAGTAACTATTAGACTAAAAATATGGGTTCCAGACCTCGACCTAATTTTAGAGGACTCACCCAGGAGCCCCACAACTTACTCACATGGAATAGTATCCCCTATGGATTTACCCTGGATTTAGTTGATGATATCTTTTAAATCACATACAAGATCTCTTTATATCTCATTATATCCTTATTATAATGTCATATTTTCTGCAAATACAAAATATATCTAATATCTACTAAATCATAGAATATCTCCCTCAAGGGTAGATTATCTCCAAATTTATTAGGGATCACCTCATACTATATAAGGGGCTCAACGCCCTAGGTATCACAAACTTATTACATGTTATTCTTTTACCACCCTATGTCTCATTCAATGGTTGGAAGCCACTTATCCAGCCAACCCAGGGTTCTTATACTTTTTAACCCTAACAAATGATTGAATGAACTCACCATAAAATTCACAGTGATACTTCAATATGTTATTAACTTCGTGTAAAAGTTTCAAGGGTTCATTCAATCATTAGCTATGGCAATAAATTCGGACAATCTTAGTGCTTCAATTTCAACAATCAGGACAGCATCTGCCATTTCGGTTCTGATTTTTTGAGGCATTAAACCTTAAGATCAACACCCAAGAAAATTCATGTAGTTAGTATAAGATGTTAATTTCAACACATAATTTTTGTAGCTCATGAAAACACTCACAAATATACCAGAAAATTCGTGCATAATTCCTTTTCAGGACAACTAGGAATCCATGCCTAGTCCTAATTTCCTTTGAGAAAAACCCTTTTCTAACCCTCATCCAAACACACCACCAAAATTCACACATCAATATCAACATATTATTCATCAATACAACCAGAAATTTCGGACCTAGGTCATGCCAAAATAGATCATAAAAATTTGACAAGAAAATGCAGCAAAAACCCTACTTTGAGTAACCTATTAGCTCCTTGGCTTCAAGATTAACCAAGCTTGCTTCCTTCTCCTCCAAAGCTCTCAATCCAACTTCAAACCCCTCTGATATCAGTGAGGTATGAGGTACAAGACAAGGTTTTGATAAGGAATGGAAATTTTGTTCGATTAGATTGGTAGATAATTAGATGTAGAACAAGTTTAATGAAGAACTTTTGATATTTCAACAACTATAGGCTAGGATTTTTGGGCTTAGAACTCAAGATCAAGCTCTTGAAGATGAAAATGGTGGCTGGTTCTTTTCTCCTTGAAGGCTGCACAAAATTGATGCTTAAAGAAGAAGGATTTGGCTTCTTGAACAAGCTTTGGACATGTGTTGATCTTATAACAATTGCATGACGATATTATGTAATAAAGCAAAATGGATGGCTAAGATTTAATCTTGGATTCCAAGATTAAATCTTGGCCTTCCACATGTCCTAATAGGTGGATATCATCCATTGATGGTGATGGAAATATCTTTCGATATTAAAAATCACACAGAAATTTCACCGAACGAGTAAATGCTACACCCAATTAGATCGATATTACCCAAAAATTAAATTTAGGTATAAAATCCTTATTCTTAACTATTTCTAACCTTAACAATATCTTTTCTCAATCTTGGATATCTCCTGTTCCGATCAGGTTTCAACTGTAGGAAAGCAGATGGGCCGCAAGGTTACTATGCATCGGCCCGAAATTTTTTTTTTATATGTCTATTAGGCCGCCCTCATGGTTGCTAAACTGTTATATTTTTAAAATTATGAATAACAAAGCTCAAATTAATTTTTAAGTAATTTTCGGGTGTTACCAACCACAAACCGCTCTAAGGTCGCAAGGTAGGCGCTGACAAGAAGCCATTACGCCGCCCTCATCTTAGGTGAGCTATTGTGATGAATTTCCTTCTTCGAAGCACTACAAAGCAGACAACAACTAATGAAGAGCTTGGGCAAAACCAGAGGCCCGCCACCACCCGCTTCGAATTTCCGCCATTGGCCTACACCACCAACTGCGGAAGCATTGCCACTAGATCGCAAAATCCCAGGAAGCTTGACGAGACCGCCACTGCCTTATGTAAGAGATCATGCCGCCCAACTAGAAGACGCAAGCCTCTCCTCCCTGGCTCAACCGGCGCACCGCACTCGATCCTCGATGCCGCGATAGCAAATCGTCGTCATCCTTCACTCGCGACGTGAACCGGTAGAAGCAAGCTCTTTCATCCTTTTAATCTCAGAAGCAGTGTACATAGAAAGGAAAGGAACCAGCGTTCCCTAAATTCATGGGCTTTTGGCCCAAAACCTAGACCCCAAAAAAGTCAGGCGGTGAAAAGTGCAAAATTGCACACCATTGGACTCAAACCGTGGCCTTATAACATGCAACCAGTGCCTACAACCATAACACCACAAGCCTGGTTTGCTTATTTTGTTCTTTATAAAGTCCATATATTATCTTTTTCTTTCAGGAATTAAATATTCAAATGCTAGCTTGGCCCATTGCCAGACTTGGCCATCTTGATTTAACATATGACCGATCTTATCTCAATTGATGATGAGTGAAGAATTTTTCAAGTGCTATACTTTTGTTACTCTCATACATAGAATTATTATTATCTTGTTTTCATGATCAACTAATAGTTATATAAATATTCTTGGATGCCAAGTATTGTCTTTGATAAGACGAGCTCTGCACCTCATCAGAATGAGCCAAACCACAACCAACAAAGAAAAATCCTCATTAGATTGTCTTTCTCACTACAAATCCAACATCGGATTGCACCTTTCATGGTCAAAAGCATATTTTTCAAGAATTGCATATTAACTTGGCCTAACAATCGTGGTTAAGCCATCTTTACTCAACATATGACTCAAGCTCATCTCAATTGTCAATCACTAATGACGTGAAGAATTTTTTAAGTGTTATACATATGTTACTCTCATACTCAAACAACTTTCATATGAATTAATTATTATTATTTTGATCAACTAACCTTGATTCTTGGATGCCAAGCATTGTCTTTGACAGGACGAGCTCAGACACCTCTTCAGAAACTCCACCATCACCTCCATCGAGCTACACTACCACCCTCTAGTTAAGTTGTATCATCATCTCCCTGATGAAATCTAACAATATATGTCTTTATTATTCTCATAAACTATCTAGTATACATCTTAATTATTTTAATTTACACACCGACCATATTCCTATCTGAAATTAAAGTCATTTGTAGTCCCTTGGATTCTTGAGAATACTACTACTTTCTTGGAATTTATTTATCCAGAGATTTTTATGTGGTACTATGTTGATACAATTATCATATCCCCAACAAAGTCACAGACCACAAGGGAATTTTCTATAAAGCATTTCTTCAATGCATAATCTTCTAATCTCTTATCATGAGTATATCACTATACCGACTTACTTTCAGGCACTCGCCTCTTCGCTTAAGCTTTAGCAAAGCCTTGGTCCTACCAGGCACTTCTTTTTCAGGCCGAGTTCCCAAACAAGCCCTGTCACATCTTTACCAGGCACTCCACCTTCTTAGGCCAAGTCTCCAACAAAGCCCTAGTTGGCATCTCCAAGGCATTCCGCCTTTTAGGCCGAGCTATGCCATCATCCACCCAGATATGTTTCTACTACACTCAGATTCATCCTATTTAAAGATTATTTACATGCAAGATAAATTATTCCATCAAAGGATTCGATTCATTTATGATCTAACTATTCATGTGCTAGACATATTTGTATTATTTTTTACATACTAGATATTCAGGCCTACTTCAACACTAGCTATGGCTAGAAGGCACCCAACTTCCAAGTGAAAGTAGGACACTCGGCACCAGCTAAGGAGCTCTGAACCACTCGATAAGTCCAACTTCCAGTGAAAGTAGGATAGCTTCAACATAGATCGGGCTCTGAACCACTTGGAAAGTCCACCTTCTAGTGAAAATAGGACACTCGGCATAAGGAACTCTGAACCACTAGGCAAGTCCACCTTCCAGTGAAAGTAGGACACTTGGCACTAGCCAAGGAGCTGAACCACTTGGCAAGTTCAACTTCTAATGAAAGTAGGACAGCCTCGCACCATGAAGTTCTGAACCACTCGACAAGTCCACCTTCCAGTGAAAGTAGGACACTTGGCACAGCAACGCTTTGAACCATTCGAAAAGTCCACCTTCCAGTGAAAGTAGGACAACCTCAGCACTAGCCGAGCATCAAAGTCCAACTTCCAACGTACCTCGGCCAGTTGACAGCCTCCGAAACACTCAAGGAGCAACAAAAAAAGACAAAGGCTATATAGAACAAGACAAAATATACTCGAACAAGTGCCAAACAATCTCCACATTGGGCAATCCTCGATCCACATGCAAGCTATTCCTAGAGCACAATTAAGATCGAGCTAACCTCGACACTCCAAAAGCAAAGCAAACAGGTGGATTTCTTATTATACACACCATAATGTACTTGCATAATCAAGCAATTCAAGCTCGCCCAAAGTCTTCGGCATTCATCACTAGACCTATCACCAGAACTAGGAAATCTAAACCACTACCTCATTCGAACTCCTGGGGGCTGATCACATTAAATCCAAGACCGACATGTAACCAACTATTGTCACTTGAGTATCAAGATGATCATCTTCTATTTAGAGTACACCACGTCTCCTAATATGATCCACCATAGATTGCCACTCCAGTAACTAAAAAGGAGCACTAAGATGTGCATAACAAATCAACTCATTTGAGCTTAGGCACAAGGTCCTCACAGACACACCTCGGTCATGACACCTCTGGACCAGCTTCTCTGTATGACCAAGCCCGGGGCTATGTACCTGACTAAAAATATGGGCCATAAACCTCGGCCCAATCTTAAGGAACTCCTCAGCCCCACAATTGCCCACATGGAATAGTATCCCCTATGAATTTATCCTGAATTTAGTTGAGATATCTTCTAAATCCAATCATCTCTATATCTCATTATATCTTATCATTATTATGTCATATCTCTTACAAATACAAAAATATATCTAATATCTACTAAATCATGGGAATATCTCCTTTATTCAAGATAGATTATCTCCTCATTTGTTACGGATCATCTTCACACTATATAAGAGGCTCAACGCCCCTAAATATCACAAGCTTATTACATGCTATTCTTTTACCACTCTATGCCTTATTTATTCACTGACTTTAGCGTTGAGTGTTGTAGGTACCACACCCCCGGCTTGTATGGACATTGGAGCTACTTACACTCTTACCGCATTTCTAGGTAAAAACGGAATTGTATTATCTTTATTGAATTGTGAAATATGTGTGAATTAGCTCCCTAATTTTTTCTACGTGTGTACTATGATATACAAACTGCATATTTTTAAATTTAAAGTCTAAGGTGTATGTGACATATAATTTAGGAAATAAAGTGCAATTTTTCATATAGTTTATGTACTAATAATTTTTTTGTTACTACTAATGAACTTGTGTTAAATGGATAAAAAGAGATTTTAGGTGCATTAATAATAAAAGAAAGTATTTAATCTACTCTATTTATGAATTAACACATAAATTATTGTATTAAAAATAAAAGAAAAATAAGAGACAAAGATAACCTACAAAACCAATATATCAACCAATAAATAAAATAAGATAAATACTTTCTTTTGGTTTTAAAGGATACCTAAGCATTTCTCAAAGATAAAAAAAATAAAAAATTAATTGTAATATTGAACATATGATCAGATCCAAGAAGGGATCTAGAAAATAAATGTTGCAGGGCCCAAATAAATAGTAAGAGAAAATTTTTAAAATAATAGTTTTAATTGCATATCTCTTAAATAAATATATAATATTGTTATGAACAGTTGATAATTATAGATAAAAATCTTAAGCATATATATTCTTTATTAAATATTTAATTTATTATTTTTCACACATTTTGAAAAACATATAAAGTTTTAATTTTTTTCTGACCATTACTAATAAATAGATGTAAGTTGGTATTATTCATTTAATTATTTAAATCAAGCATAATATTACCAAATTAATTTTGTGCATGTTAAATATGTAGGTAGTTTTTACATCTTGAAAATAAAAATGTTGAAGATATAAATTCATTTCTTAAACTCTACTTATTATATATAAAAAGTTTTCACTGTGATTATTGAATCTCACATGTGAAGAAAAGTCAATATTAAAAATTTAAAATTATATAATTTTTTAAATAATTATGTAACTATTAATTTACTTTTAATATTTCATTAACTTCAAACCACTATGCATACGGAGTTATTCTACCCTAAGGAAACTTAAATTAATTTCTTAACCAAATATTTTAGGTCAATTGATGCTTTATTTGATTATTAGCACATCTCCAAGACTATGCAAACCATCTTAAATAAATCAGTTGGTCCTTTTCATTGCTCTAGAATAGTACCTCACATTAATAGTTTCTTTCCCTGGTCAGCTTGACTCAAACCGAAAAAAAAACAGCTTGACCAAATTATAGAAGATGACTTCTATAATATGATACTTACTGCTGTATTTTTTCAAAGTTACGTGCTGTGATTTAAGGTTTAATTATTTTGCAAGTTGTGGTAGTTTCATTCAATTTTCAATTAGGTTATAGTTTAAAAATGTTTAAATAAGTGCCTATAGTACGTGTATAAAAATTTTCAATCAAGTTAATGCAATTATAAAAAAAGAATATTCTATAAATATCCTGTTTTCTCATAAGAGGGAAATGAAATATTCATAGAATATTTTGTTAGGGACCTGATTGAAAATTTTCATGCACTATAATGACCTACTTATAAACATTTTAACTATAGGATATTAATTGAAAATTGAATAAAATTATAGGAACTTACAAAGCAATTAAATCGTGATTTAAATATAATCTTGAATCACAATAAGTTTCGCAAAGAAGTTTCAATATTTACTGTGATTCAAGACTTTGTTTAAATAATAACTTTTGAAAAAAAAATATAAAAACAAACTTGATAGTAATACTGAAAACAAGATGCTAATAAACGAAAACATATGTTTTAAAAGAAGTAAAGCATTGGCGTCCGATGCTTGAACTCCATCTATTATAACTGAAAAAGAATAGAGGCGAAATTATTGATGAATAATTTATTATCTATATTTTAATACATTTTTTTCAAACTCTCTTTAGATGTCAAATCATAATCTTCCTGATGTGAGATTGTCTTTTTTTATTTTTTTTCCAATCTTGATAATTCAATATTTTGATGTTTATTTATAAAGTTAATAAGTCATTTACAAAGTTTTATTACAGCTCTAATGCAATGTTTTTCATTGAGAATTAGATGAAGAAAAATCAAAAGGTGCCTAAGTGATAATGGAACTATTTCACAAACTATATCTTGTGCACGGTGAAATATACTTTTTTTCTTTAAAAAAATGATCCTCTGAATTAAGAATTTTCATAAAGAAAGAAAATGAGATGTATATTGTATTAATAATTTGTATTGGGTGTGAATTCCATCAAATAATATAAGGATTAATATCCCTTTAATTTTTAACTCTAAAAATATCCCTTCAGAGAATTAAAATATTTTCTTCGTATATAATTTTAACTTATGCTATTCCTTATATCTAATATTATACTTCCTGGAATAGGCTAATTTGAAAAGGAGTTACTTGACAGAGTCTCAACCACCATCATATTATAAATGGGCTACACATCACCACATAAGATAACATATTATGTATATCGCTTTCTACAATAGCTACGCAAGACTTTTTTATCTATGTACTGTTCATTTCTTAATACATACTCAACTTAATTTAACAGAGAGAGAGAGAGAGAGAGAGAGAGAGGTTACATGGTCTACCAGAAATATATCGCAATTGATATATATAGATCACAGACTACACAGAAAGTCTTGGTTTCACAGGGGAGTAGCCACGTTTTATGGAGAACGCTGCTATTATACTCCGCACCTAGAAAATATGTTCAACTTACCATTATTTGTACACGGAGTATCTTTTTCTCACGAGATGAATAAGATAATCTAAACAAACGGCTAATAAGAAATGGAATTTCACTTTATAATTTAAATGAAGTAAGCATCAGCAATCTCATAAATTAATCATAATAAATTATGGAATTTAGCTGTTTGTTTTCATCTGTAACCAAAAAAAAAATCTCATAAATTAATCATAATAAACTTTATAGTTTTCTATGAATTTGGATCTTTGTCAATGAAGTATACATCAGCATATAAACTAATCACAGTAAACTGTATAGTTTTCTATGAATTTGGACTTTGAACAATAAAGTATACACATCAGCATATAAACTAATCATAATAAGCTATATGGTTTTCTACCAATTAGGATTCTTTGTCTGTGTGTGTTATTAAACAATTTGACAGGCCATCGAGAAGGATCGGCTTCCTTCTATTGGAGCAGCATATGTTGAGTAGACTATTTCCCAATAACCTGCTACCCATTATAAATTGCAATATCCACAATGCTGTAACTCACACTCAGAGCAAAGCAATTTACCATCCTATATCTTAGCTTCTTTATTTCATCACTTATTTTATATTAGTCCTTTAATTGCTTTCTCAGAAAATTAATCATGGGTGTTTTCACTTCCGAAAGCGAGCTCGTTTCACCTGTAGCTGCTGCAAAGCTATACAAAGCCATGGTCTTGGACTTTAGCAATGTGTGGCCAAAAGCTTTACCTGACTTCATTAAGAAGGCTGAAACCATTGAAGGAGATGGAGGGCCTGGATCCATCAAGAAGCTCACTCTTGCTGAGGGTAATTTTAACTAATGCATGCCCTCCTTTTTAAACTATTTATCACTTATAAAAAAAATTGTTAAATATTGCGAGAATTCTTTTGTCAAAATTTTTAGTACAATGGTATAATATATATAACTATATAAGGCTTTAGGGTTATGAATATATAACTTTTATTATTAATTGATTCAGTTAACTGTTACACTTAGGGCTGTTAAAGGAGGCAAGCCAACCCATTTAGGTTTGTAATTTAAATTAGCTTTAACATGAGTAGGACTTAAATGAGTGAGCCACTGTATTAGTGGTCTGGCCCATTAAATGCCGGCTTATGGGCTTAAAGGGGGCAACCTGTTCAAATTTCTGTTTTAATAAAAAATTACAAAAAGGTAAAAATAAATGGAAAAGAATAATATTGAATTTAAATATTATAATAATTTGTAAAGAAACAATACTTAAGTTTTCTAAATAAGTAAATAGGTCAGGTTTGGCGGGTAAATGAGTTGACCCAACAGATTTAACCCGAATGATTATGCACTAGTATTTTCTTTCAATATATAATACTAAATTAATAGTATTTTAGTTTGAATATTATAATGAAGGATATAGTAGGTAATAAATGAGTGACTTAATGTGTGAATGTGTGACTTAATGTGTATATCAATATGAAAAATGTACTATGGGTACTACTGTTAGGTGTGTAGGAGATAGTTAATTTCAGATTGTATGTAAAAATATTTTTCATTTATGTGACTTATATGTGTGTCAATGCAAAAAAAAAAAAGACATATTTGGTCAACATGTGATAATGAATGTAGTGGATGACATTTCTGAGTGATGATGTGAAAGAAATAGCATGTATGCTCTTTGATTCTATAAGTGACCTTAATGGCTATGCCATAAGTGTCAACTTGTGAACTTTTCCATATTTACCTAGCATGACCAACTGGGTGGTAATGCTATGTTGTGACAAGAATTCTAGTTTTGGCATGAAGGAGTTTTTGTATCAGAGTGGATTTAAATGCCGGATCATCAATTTGGCCTTGTGGCATAGGATTAATGATTTTAGCCTTTGGTGTCTTGTGAGGCTTGGATATAATAGAAGATATTTTTGTATTGTAAAGGCCACATACAGTATAATGATGAGTGCTGCAGCTTGTACCTTATGCAGATATTACTATTATTTGACTGTTTAAATCTTCTCATGTGAATTTTATTTGGAGTTATTTTGGTATTGATTAAGGATATGTGAGCTATATATTTCGATATTTTTGTATTTTTATTAGATAGTTTCATAATTGTGACTAATATTTGTAGTTGAGACTATTGTTATGTTATTCTATGTCTTCATTCCTATTTTAATGGTAAATAATAATTATCGAAAAAATATAGTAGGTAATAAATTTATTCTTCCTTAAAGTTGAAGCTGTGTGACAACTTTCTCAATCTTAATATATTTAATTATTTACCTCAAACAACAGTCCTTTGAGTGTATGTGACAATCACCGATGTGCATCGTTCCAACAAAATGTAATAACCTAATTTATTGTTCTATGTACTGTGAACATTCGATTAGGATATGTGAAGCACAGGGTAGATGCAGTCGACACAGAAAACTTCGTGTACCACTACAGCGTAATTGAAGGCCCCGTATTGCCAGACACAGTGGAGAAGATCTCTAATGAGTACAAATTGGTGCCGAGCGCTGATGGAGGATGCATCATAAAGTACATAAGCAAACACTACACCAAAGGCGATGAGAAGCTCACAGAAGAGTTTCTCAACGCTGGCAAGGAAAAATCTGCTGGCTTCACCAAGGCTGTTGAGGGTTATCTCTTGGCTAATCCTGATTACAACTAATTAATTATTACCATTAGTTCAGTGTTGATTAATTAAGGTCCTTGTGTTTTAAGCTGTCATGTTGCTTTTTATTACTCATCAATAATAATCAACGTTTGAATTTGAGGGAGAGGTGTGATATGTAGTAGTCCTCAATATTATTATTACCTTTGTATTGTCTTCTTATTACCTGCGTAAATGATGTGAGTGCAATTATTTATATATAATATATATATTTTTTTCGTTTAGACTTTATTCCTTGGATCATAGTGCATAGCCAAATTAGAATATATATAAATTCTTAAAACATAATGGTTTATGTAGGTTTATTTGTGCCATGACGAACAATGTTTGATTTTGTAAAATATTTAAAACTAAAAAAAGTTCAAGTAATTCCGTCCAATTTATAAATAGATTTGATTAGTTTACAAGTCCCTCTAATTTTGTTCAACCTCACAAAAGAGGTCTAATGTTGTCTGAGAAATATAAGGGGTGAAAGTGTAACTTTACTGAATAGATCAGGTTCATTTGAGTATGTAAGCCTTTGTTCTTACTTTTACTACTGTTCTAGGAAGACTTCGAACACCACTATGCCAGGTCTTATCTTCTTGTTTTAAGTTTTAGACTAATAGTGGTCAACTCTTCTAAAGTTGACCAATATACAGGTTTTCTTCATAAAAAAAGAAAGAAAATTACAGAAAAAGTAAGAGGATCAAGGGTTACATTTACGATTATAAAGGCTTGAGGGGTTATCTTAGAAACAGCAATAGAAATAGAATTACTTTACAATTCACATTTACAAATGTTCTTAATTTCTTATCATACTAAGCCATAAACCTGTCAACCCAAATAAAATAATATTAAAAAAAAAAGCTAAATACAAACTTACTTATATGTTTTTACTTAACATTTAAAATTTTGAAAGAATTAGTAATTTACATGATTTTGGAGTCTTTGACCAAGTAGTAAGTATGCCTACGGTTAATGGCTTATACTCTCTTAGAAACCGCATAAAGAAACTAAAGAATAGAAGAAACTAGTAAAGTAACCCGTGATGCATAGAAATGATATATAATTTAAAATAAAAATTGAATTTTTATTGATATCAAAGAAAAAGAAGTTTGATAATACAAATGATAATAATTAAAAACTAAATTTCAATAATAATGGAATGATAATTTAAGTGTAATTTATTGTTTGCATCATCGTGCAATATATATTTAGTAATAAAAGTTTGAAAACTAACTAATATTAATTAAAAAATTAACCACTATTATTTTATCATCAAAGTTAAAAATATATTTATCATTATATTAAAAACAGGTAAATATAATTTGCTCACTAAATAACAATAATCTCATTGGTAAATATGGAGTCAAATGCACCGGGCCAAGTTGAATAAAAATAATGACATGATTAAATGAATGAAAATCAAAAGAAGGGAGGAAACTAAATGCATGTGGAATGTCATCAATTCCACTACCTCATACCACTCATATATATATATACACACACACATAAAATAAGAAAAGATTTGTATGATTTACAATGAATAACATAAATATTTCTTTTCTTCATGTCATAGTAATTTAATATTAACATATCCTTAATATATATAATCATTTAAATAGTAGCTCATTTTCGTTTCCCATTGCTAAAATTTTGTATGCAATGAGTAAGTATCAAATTTATTAATGATTGTCAAATGTATTTTATAAGTGAAATCATTTTTTTCCAATTGGATGATTAGAATAATTTTTTATTTGTTTAGCAAATAGAAAAATAATAAAAGAATTACATCTTTGGCTGCATAAGCTTCTATCGGAAGCTTTGGATGGTTAAAAAAGAAGGAATAATCTAAATAGGATGGTTAAAATAATTTTTTATTAAATAGAAAAGTGATAAAAAAAAAATTGCTCTTCATTAATTGGTGGAAGTATTGGAGGAAAACCAAATGCATAATATTGTGCTACCTCCTCAATTCCACTAACATGAACCTGGTTTTATAATAATAATAATAATAATAATAATAATAATAATAAAGATATATGTACTATTCACACTACTGGACTCATACAGGAAGGTACTAGCCAAGGTAACCCTGACATCTAGCTCACTCCCAAATCCCGTGAAATCCTCCCTCATTTTTTTTCATGCTAACTCTGCAAATGGCTCTTCAGGTGGTTACAAGCCAATTACCTATTTTGCCTACACTCAAATTTTCCTCACTTCACATTATATCGAGGTAGGTAACATACTCCTTTTCTTTTCTAGTTTGTTTTCTCCTATTTGATTATTCATATCAAACGACTATTTACATGTAAAATTTCGATTCTACTATATTCTATATATGTCACCTGTGTTTCCTATTGTCAATGTTTAAAGTGACATGGCATTCACAAATCATGAAAACAACAGACATGAAACTTTGTATCATCATTTTAGCTTTTGAACCAGTTGTTCAACAGGTTACAGAAGTTTCAGGACTAATATATATATATATATAATGCATTTGATATTCAAAGCGGGGAGAGAGAGAACCATTTGATATTCAAGTTCAACCATCTAGCAGATAGTGTTTTCAGCTCAAAGAAGTCGACCATTGCCTATGTACAGAACTCCAATTGTTTGCAAATCTGAACCAGATACCCTCCACAATGCCATGACAAGTAATTTCTACTTTGGTTAATTTACCCTTAATTTGAAAAAAAGAAAAGAAAAATATAATTAGTATTTAAAGCATTTTACCAACATTCATACATCCAGTCAGCAGAGTTAGCTGAAGACAAAAAGTAGACTGAGATTCTTGCAGGCCGCAGGTACAGGGCTTAAATTCAATAGTGAATTGAAACCTCTTAAGTATCCCTCCACTTTCTCCCTTTTTTAAGGCATAAAGATATATCTTAATCGAGAACCTGAAGAGCTAGCAACTCTTAAGCAGCAGCCACTGAAATATTGTCCTTCTTCACAATCTGCAAGATGATTGTTTATTTAGAAAGCCAACAAGATCAGAAGATATTTTCTTTGATATAGGACAATGAGTATTATCAGAAACAGTAATCCCTACATCATTTGAAACATCAACTAATATGTTTTTCCTTGGTTTTCTATAAATAAATCGAACATTTGAGTTTTCATTTGTACTCTGTTCACCTATAGGTACAACTGCAGTGATGTATCAGTCAGTCCACAAATCTTTTAAAGCTGTAGTGAAACATATCAGAAGAACCCTGCACATGCAGTGTTCTATTTGGTTTAGCTGTAATTTCAAAGTTGACTACTATGTTCAGCAACAACAGTAGAAGTTGCAAACATGCATCAACAACTAGGCTAGAGCTCCCTGGAGGAAGTTCATAAGACATTTATTGCCTAATATTGAATTGAATTTAATTGAATTTAATTTAATTGAATGAAAGAGAAATAGCCGCAAAACTTGCATAGTTTATTTTCCAAAACACTACCTGAGATATATATTCCTTCATCCTGTCGCTGATGGGTCCATCCAAAGCTCTCTCAGCAAGCTCATAATACGTAGTATTGCCTTCAGGGCCAGTTACTTTGTCTTTCTGTAAATACCTACCCAATAAAAGAAGATCAATCAGGCATTACTTCAATGCTTTTTGGTAGAACCAGAGGGGACTCAAAATGCAACACATCTTGTATTTAAATCCATCACATTAAATAGTTCTCACCGCTGTTGAACAAGAAGTTCCAATGTCTGCTTAATGTTTCCAAGGATGGGATGATTGGCTTCATCCTCACACAAACCCATCCTCCTCATTTGGCTCCACAGAATTTCTGCAATACTCTCACCAGAAGGAGTTCCATTATGTTAAGAAGACAGCGGCATAATTACCATTGAAACTTCCAGTGGAACTTAATGTGATAACAACAAAACTCTAAAACCAGAAGCTTATATTTTTCACAATTATCTAGAAACCTTGACTTAGCTGCATTGAATTCCATAAATTTACGTCGTGCATATGCACACATATATAATGTTACCGTCATGACAACAAGTTTGCGCTCATACCTTCTGGAATTTTTCCACCAGCAAGATGCACAATACTAATTATGACAAAAGTGAATCCAGAGAGATGTGCAGTATTCACATCTACAACATACTTTCCATATACTTCCGTAGGGAGTTGACTAACGAGGATATATGATTTTGAATCCCCAACACCTGGAAGAACACAACAATAATTAGACGGGAATGCAGAGGCTAACAACTAAAACTAAACATAGCTAGAAACCTTTGGGGAATGCAGACAGGTCTGAACAAGTAAAAAAAAACTTAGTACAGGCTTCACTTCTTCTCTTTAAATGTATACCGACAACACATTTTAAAGGGCAGCTCAGTGCACGAGTACATATTACCCCAAGTTAGCATTTGTGTACCGTCAGAAATATCACTGCAGTTTTACATATTAGGTGATATTTCACTACGTCATTTCATGTGTTACCCCAAGTTAGCATTCTCTAGGCTCGACCAATTGCTAGGTTAAAATATTATGAGGATACAGTCCTTCAAATGATTCTTTACATATGGCAAGTAGGAACAGCAATCACAATAGTAACTTGATTGTCAATTCCTAACTGATTCTCGTTTTCAGTCATTAGGGTATCACAACATACATTGTTGTTGTGAGTTTGTGACTAAGATACCCTCTCAACAGCTGTCTTCTCTAGAGTTCAACCTTCAATCCTCTCCCTGGAAATGCAGCTCGCTCACACGTGCACTGACCCTTGTTGGTATTAGAGAGTAATACATCAAATTTGACGGCAAACATCAATCCAAGTTCATAACAGCTATACAACTCAAAACAACCAGGGGAACTTAGCACTTGTTTTAAAAAGTGTTTCTTCATATTTTAACTTTTCAAGAGACACCAAAAATGAAATAATAAACTGAATAGCCGCCAAATGGGACAAAAAAAAAAGGGGGAAGAGAAGAGAAAGCGAAATAAACGCCTTGCCAATTTGCCAAGCATAGCACAAGGTAAAGTAAGAGAAGAAAGAATAAAGAGAAATGGTCTTCTTACTGTGTTGGGAAAAGCGCGTCTGTGATTTGGAGGAAGGGAGGGTCCTCTGAAGCTCTTTCATCTCGTAGCCAAACAGGGCAGAAAGCTTCTCTTTAGCCTCATTGATGACGAAAGTAGGAAGGTTGCGCTGATGGTAGCTCTTGGTAACAAGCTGAGTCAGCTCCTCCCTCTTAACGGGGCAACCGAGTTCTGATGAGTTTTAAAAACCATGTACCGGATCACTTCTCCAACAAGCTTATCCTTTTCCTGCCCCGCCCAAAAAGCACGCAACCTCAACGCTTAATCAGAAAATTAAGAAAGAAAATGATATTTGATATTGAAAAGAGTGATGATGATGGAAATAAAGGGAGGGAAAGGACCTCCTTTGAAATTCCAAACTGGGAGAAGTCATCCGCGGAATGCTCCATCCTTAGGAGAAGAGCAAGCCAATAAACGAACAGAAGAAAGAAAGAAAGAAAGTGAGAGAAAAAAAAAAATTAAAAACAAATTATTCAGAGGAAGGAAACGATGGATACGCCCCTCACTCACTCGCAGCGGTGTCAAAGTCTCAACGCTCTCGGTTCGGAGGTAATAGGGCTTAACCATAAAACGACGTCGTTTTCGTGTTCAATGTTTTTGTTCCTCGTGTCGTGCCTGTCTCAGGTGGAAAGTTATGGGTTCCTGGCCAGGATTGGGAAAAATAACCGGTTTAACAAAACCAAATCATAACCGGTTGGAAGTTGGAGCCACTATTTGGTTTAAAATTCAAAACCACAAGCTTCAGAATTCAGATTCCGAAGGCTTGAACTGGTTTTTAATTATTGTACATTCTAATTATTTTTAAATAATTATTTTTATATATAAATTAAATATTTTTAAAAATGATTTTGAGCCCAAAAAAAATTCGTATCCAAATGCCGCATAGTTTCATAACATGTCCGAAAGCCTACTTTTGCTGGAGCACTCCACAACTATATTGGGAAACTTATGAATCTTTGATAAAGAGATTTCTGCAAAGCTTCGTGCCAAATATGGTGTATCACACACCTGAAGCACCTTAGAATCACTCCCTTAAGACGACCCATGCACTATCACACTTCAATCACTTTTATTTATGCTGCTGCCTTGCCTCTCGCTACCCGCTAGTCATTGGTGATTCCAGCCACCTCTCTCCTCATCTAGTGATTTCAGGAGTGAGTGAAGATCCATTAGTCATTGGCAATTGACCACCACTCTCCATGGGCTCGTTTGTTGTAGTGGTCAATAGCCACATCATCTTTTGTCGAATCATTGGGACGTTGGGCGGTGTTGGCTAGCCTCGGTGCTAATGTTGGTGTCCATGGGTGCTACTTTATAGTGAAGGAGAAAGTCAGTATGGTGATAATGTGCGCGTTTGTTGTTGCTAAAGACGTCGTGCCCCTGACATTCTGGTGCACCACCACCTAGAAATGTCAATGGTCTTCTGCGAGGATAAAAGTGTTCTGACATGATGAACACCCTAATTATTAACCTCTTATGCGTAGGTTATAATTGACCAATTATTAGATTTCTTACATTTTGATTTTGTATATTTTGTTATTTGAAAATACTTTAGCAGAAAATAGAGAATTTTTTTAAAAAAACATAAAACGATAAGTACCTCGTTTGTTAATGTATAGTTAAAACTATCGCAACCTGGGAACCAAACAACATTTCCATAATACTAAGCACATGATAGAACAAATCCTGGATATTATAACATGTAACAACACGTGCCATCATGTCATAATATAAATAAGGTATTAATATACCATAGGAGAGCATGGGTCCATAAAGGACAACCACACCTAAACCAATCCACATGAACATAACTTAATATCCTGATAAAGAACAAACCATAAGCAAATCCTAGCAAAGAGACGGTAGTAAGGCCCGCCTCAATACAGTCATTCATAAGATATAGAAATCTCAAAATAAGGAAAAACATAGATAAGGATCAATAGTCTACATGTTCAATAACAAATATAAAATATGTCCAAAATAAAAAATCAAGTCTCAGAACATGGGCTAGCTCCAAAGTCATCAACTCAAGGGACTCCAAGCATCCTGATTAAGCTGGCTTGTCTAAAGACGACACAAAAAGAAAAAGGGTAAAATCCAAAGGAATCTCAGTAATTAAATAAAAATAGTTCAAGTGTTATCATTGCCATCTCCAGTCACTTGGTTTAATTACAAAATAAGTTAGCACACTTTAGTTTATTTTAATTAGTTTACAAATAAAAATCTCAAAGTGACGAATATTTAAGTCTTGTAAAAATTCTTGATTTAACAAATAATAATCTAGAGAATATAGCGTTATTAGCACATTAAAATTCACATAGAAAGAAACTTGCATGAAGGAGTCAAGGAATCAAGACATAGCACTTTCTCTATCACATTTGTTTAGTAACTTTAATTCCTTTAATATATCAGATCTCTCATGTCATCTTGAACAATCACATCATTTCCCCAAGCAATTTAACTGTCACTTAAACTCCAAATCACCTATTGCCTAGGATAAGTTTAACATGACTAGCCATTGCTAGATTGAAATGGGAATAGGGGAAATGTTTCACCTAACATTACATTTGAATCTCATGTTCCAACATCATGTAAAAGTCTTATAGGTTATTAGGAGACATAAACATACCACTTTATGTATTTTAATGACATAGTGTACATTTTCATCATTTACATTTTTAAATTGGAAGTTACACAAAGAATAACATAAACGTGCCTAAACCAATTACCGGAAAAATGACAGAACTTAACTAGCGTTCATCAGATCACATATTCCTGTAGTAGAAACAACAATGACATTTCTAAATATCATTCACATGTAAATATCTCAAACTCACAACATCAAAGATAATATCAAATTTAGATTAACATATTCAACCCCAAACTAGAATTTTATCTTTCAAGTCAAATAGAGTAATTCAAAGACTCCAAATTCTCAATCAAAATGCATTTTGATTATGCCCTAACACTTCTACACAAAACCAAAGTCAAGGATGCAAGAAACCAATGCTCACATTGCCACTTTATGAAAGGAAATAGTATGCTGAAAAATTTTCAGCAAACAACTCCACTTTATTAAACATTTCCATCAGCTATTCCCAGCGATTTAATTGTCACTTAAACTCCAAATCACCTATCGGCTAGATGGGCTTAACATAACTAGTCATTACTAGATTTAAATAGGGGATAGAGGGAAAATGCTTCACCTAACATTACATTTGAATCTCATGTTCCAAAATCGTGTAAAAGTCTTATAGGTTGTTAGTGTAACATCCTAACTTTCACCTAATACGCTTGAGTCGCATTCGGCTAGTTATTAGCGGTTACGTCTTCGTTTCAAACTTGACTTGGCTTTCTTTAAAATACGAGTATTAAAAATACGACTAAATTTTTCTTTTTGAACTTAAGACTTAAGATGCGAGCCGCGCATGCACATAGGGACCGACTACTAAACAAGAAACATAACAACTAGGTATACATCACCAAAACAATCATAAATAAACCATAGAATAAACACAACGTAACTTGTAATATTATATTATAATCATAACAAAACAACGATGCCCTTATAAATATAAGGATAGCTCAAGATACTAGATACATCAAACAAGGTTAACTAACGCAAAACATAATTATAAATAGGCTAGACTAGTCTTCATGCTTCTCTCCTACGCCCTCTGGTCTGACTAGATGACGTGATTCCTACGCCGCGCCTCAAGGAAGATCACGAACATCCGTATAATCCGTCTGGAGAAAACACGGGAGGGAAAACAAAAGGGGTGAGAATACTTATTCAAGATTCTCAGTAGGGCTCCTCAACTTTAACACAAGTGTCATCGTCGTCGCCCAGCCACTTCGGGTTTCGTTATGAAAAAGAGGTGTCATGCATAGGTTCACTTTTAATTTCACAAATCCTATTATCCAAGTGGGTTCCTTTTAGCATGAGTCTTCATGATATGAATGCAGCAGATATTTTATGTATGCATGACAATACTTGAGCATGACAGTACACGTAGATAACACTTATCACTTAATCAAAGCATCAATGAAACATATGCATGTCCGTCTTTTACTTTTTCATATTTGAACTCCATGAGTTCCTTTCATAACTTTTTCCACCCTCATTATGGTCACCAAAATCCACCCAACATGCCGGCCAAGCAATTTTAACATGTTCACCAAAACTCTTAATCACCCATCGCCTAGGAATGAGCTCATCCTAACTAGCCGTCGCTAGATTCATACGGGGTAAAACGGGGAAAACATCTCTCTTTCCTTGGATCACCCGTACAACTCTTAACTTGAGAAGCCATAATGGGATCATTTCCTCTTTATCATATATTGTATGAATGTAACATGAGCATGCAACCATAGAACCTCATATGACATATCATATATTCTCATGCATTATAAACATAGCATACCACATCATCATAGCAACATGCCACAAATACACATATAGCCTTAAGTTCATGATATTAACATATTCACATCATTATGAGTATACCCACTCGGCCTCATGCTCATATCACACCTCCTATCTCATGATGTCTTATGCTTTGGCCCTTACGGGTCTTAAACTTGTGTTCTAATTATTCTAATACCCATATTACATATTTATTATACCCAAGAGATAATCACTTATAATTCTCACTAAGATTTAGACTTACTAACAATTCCAAACAGCATTATGCATTTTGGGCAGAAAATTATTATATGATTACGGGGTTCTAAATTTCCGTTTTAGACTTTTTTTAAGATTCGTCTTCACCTATGGTTTTATAATTAACTCCTAAACCAATTATGATGGGTTCTTACACATATCCACTAATTATGAACTATTTTCCTTAGTTTTAAACATGCTGGAATAGAATGCAAATTTTGTTCATTTAAGTGTTCTAGAATTCACATTTTAAGTCTTTTTTAGTTATTTGTTCTTCCTAACTTCTTTAAATCGATCCTTGCTCCACTCAAATATAATTTTACACATTTTAACACCTTAGAATAGAATTTATACAGTGGCCAAAAGCACAAGGTATAACAAAAAATATAAGCATCAAATAATCATATAATCTCATGATTTAAATGCATATAAGTTGCTAGTTTCTCTTGAAATTATTTTAGGAACTCAAAACTCTTTTAAAAACCAATTAATCTCATTGAAATCACATAAATGTGTGCTAGGTCAGTAGCTAAATTATTTATCTCAAGGAATAGATTTAAAACATAAAACTTTGTTCATAAAGTTCCTTGAGTACGCCTAAACTTAGAAAAATTCCAAGACTTAGACTATGGGTACTTATGATTAGATGAACTCATCTCAAGTCCATCATCATCATCACAAGGCTGATTTGGCATTCTTGAAATGCCTCCATTTTCTAAAACTTTATGTAAGATACTTGAGCAAATCTTTGAGCTCTAGGACATTTAAGTGATGGCATAAACTTAAACATGTAATGCACTTATTTTACTCTTCATTAGAAAATAAAGTGAGAGCATAAAATAAATATGAGATGCAACCTCATTATTATCTTTAAAGATTAAGTGATAACAAATATAAACATGAAATGCAAGCTTGGAAACTTAAACATGATAATGCAAGTTCATTTAGTTATTCTTGAGGGTTTAGTGATGGCATCAAAATAAATATGTTATGCAAGACATAAACATAAACATGACTGCAATTTCATTTTAACTTAACTAGAGCTCTTACAAGACTTTAAAGGAACATCACAACCTCAACCCAAATATGTATCTTAACAAACATAAAGTGAGCTTTAGAGTTCTTAGCACCAAGTCTTTAAAGAAGCCTTTAGTTTGAACTTCATCATCAAGCTCAAGAAAATGGACACAAAGCTCAACACTTTGCTAAACAAACATATAAAGAACTAAGTCATATTCTTTATTTTATTGCTCATGGGTTTCAATCTAGAGTAAAACTCTTAGAACGGCCGACCAACTTTAAGGTTGGTAAGGGTAAGCTTAGAGCTCTTTGAAAACATATGATAATTTTTCTTAACAAAACTTTTGTGATCTACTTAACAATTTTAGCAAACTTTGTTCAAACAAAGGAAAAGGAAATCGAAATCATTCAAGATAAAGGAAGAAAACCGAAATCATTCAAGGGAAAAAGAAGAAGGAATTGAAAAATAAAACCAAGGAAAGGAAAGAAAAACAAGCATGTATGGTCCAAGACCAAGTTGTTTCAAGCTTTAGAGGTTTCTCACAAGACATCAACAAGTCTTTATCTTGAAACCTCATCATCAAGCTAAAGTTTTTCTCATGAAAAGGCCTCATGGCCGAAATGAAAAAGAGAAGAGGAAA
Source organism: Dalbergia oliveri (assembly GCA_030441495.1). NCBI lineage: Eukaryota > Viridiplantae > Streptophyta > Magnoliopsida > Fabales > Fabaceae > Dalbergia > Dalbergia oliveri. The sequence goes on along the minus strand of JAMLFY010000009.1, from coordinate 19,411,298 downwards.
AGAGTTTGAACCAAGAGAAAACTAGAACTTTTCTTGAAGAAAACAAGTAAAAACTTAAAAACAAACCCCTACCAATTGAAGTCTTGAGAGATATGAAAGAAAGCTTGAGTTCTTGATGAAATGGAGAAGGAAAATCCTCTTGAAACTTGGAGGAAGAAATCAGCCAAGTTGAGGGAATTTGAAAGGAAATGAAGAAAATGCAAGAATGCTTGAATTTGGGAAATGATCCAAAGAGCAACCAAGTTTTCCAATGCTTGGTATTTATAGAAAATTTATAATGTGGAGGCTGATTTGGGAGGGAGAATCCCTTTTTGGAGGAGGAAGAGGGAGGAAATATCTTTTACAAAGGTATGGTTGTGAGCATGGTTGAAGGCATGGTGAGGTATGGGCAAGGCATGACTTGAAGTATGGCTTTTGAGTGAAACAAACTCACCATGTGCTACACATGGGAGGATATCGGCCAACATTTCCAGCCAAGGGGGGAGGAAGATTTGCTCATGTAATTGTGGTTTAATGATGTGTTTAGGTGTTTCTTTATTAAGGTTTTGATTAGGAGTTTGTAAGAAAATGTTTAGGTGAGAAAATGACTAATTAAGGTTTTCAAGACTTGATTAGGAGGGTGATCTTGCTAGATTAACAATTTAAAATCATTCTTTTAGTCAAAAAAGGTATAGGCACAATTCCTTAATTTAAGGAATTGGAGAGAGAATACTATTCAAGATTCCATGACCAGGAATCTTGAATTAAGGAATGTAATTAGAGTTTAACTAAGCAATATTAGGTCCTAATTAACCTTAATAAATTGTTTTGACTCTAGATTAATTAAAAATAAATTAATCTTCGATTAGAGCCTAATATTGCTTAGGTTTGTTTAATTACGTCATTAGGCTCACTGTACACTATTTTAGGGGCAAAATGGTAATTTTACACTAAAACTCAGGGCTACCCGGCTTAACCTATTGTTAAACTTCACTTAAAAACATCGTTCAAAACCTTTTGGTACAGGAGCTCGGGCATGTAAGACGATGATAAACGCCACAATGGCGTTTTGATAATTTCGCGTCGAAACTCAAAATGAGATTCTTCTGCTCTATTACCACACATAACACATATAATCCCCTATCAACATCAAAACATCTCCTTGAGGATGGCCGCGATCCTCATTTACGGGTAAAATGACCTCAGGGTATTCGGTTATTTGTACACGGAAAATGAGACGTTACAGTTAGGAGACATAAACATACCACTTTATGTATCTTAATGACATAGTGTACATTTTCATCAATTACATTTTTAAATTGGAAGTTACACAAATAATAACATAAACGTGCCTAAACCAATTAGGAAAAATGACCGAACTTAACTAACGTTCATCAGTCACATATTCCGTAATAGAAACGCAATGACATTTCTAAATATCATTCACATATAAATATCTCAAACTCACAACATCAAATTTAGATTAACATATTCAACCTCAAACTAGAATTTTATTTTTCAAGTCAAATAGAGTAATTCAAAGACTCCAAATTCTCAATCAAAATGCATTCTGATTATGCCCTAACACTTGTACACAAAACCAAAGTCAAGAATGCAAGAAACCAATGTTCACATTGCCACTTTATGAAAGGAAATAGTATGCTAGAAAATTTTCAGCAAACAACTCCACTTTATTAAACATTTCATAACCAAAAAAAGTCATTTAAATTCAATAGTTAGAGCACTCAACACTAATCAAGACTCCTCATAGAACCCCAAATCATCACCAAGCACTTGAATTATAGTTGTTGTAAAAATTTATAGCACTTATTTCTTCAATTGTGATGAAAAGAAACACAACTCTTGAGCACATATTCAAGGAATCACAATTCACAATTAAAATCCTACACTTTAGTACCCAATTGAACTGAAACTCATTTTATAAAACAGTTTTAAAAAATTTAAGAATAAAAACACTTCCAAACAACCCCTAAACAATGACATAGTAAAAAAAATTAATATAAAAGCAAACGTGAACCCCAAGTTCATATGCTCTTGATCTATAAATACAAGATGTGATACAACATCTTATACAATGAGAAAATAAATATTGCAAAATATTATGAATGAGTCTAGACAAGGGAAAAAATTAAAAAATAAATAAAAAATTAACATTAGTGAAGGCAATGAATTAATTAAAAAATTGTGAAATGAGTCTGAACATTAAATTAGGAAATGAATTAATTAAAAAATTGTGAGATATATTAAAAAATAAGATCATTTGATCCATATAATTTGACATAAAAAAGGTTAAAATAAAAGAGAATTGTAAAAAATAACAGAGTCTAAAGTCTAAACAACGACATAGAAAAAAATTAATATAAAAGGAGACCAGGGCAAAATTCCAATGCATTGAATGCTTTTACAATTTTAGCTAATAAAAAAATTTGACAATGTTAGTAAATTATATAGAAGAATAAAATATAGATTATTTTGTAAGTACAACAATCTGCAAAATGTTATGGCAATACACCCGCGCAATATATATCTCACGGCACCTCAACAACTTTATCACCCCACATGATAAATCCTTATTAAACCATATTAGTTCTGCATTGTAGAGATAAAAAAGTGATCTTTATGTGAGAATTCACTTTCTTAGTTAATCTTTGGATAAATAATTTTATATATTAAAAAAAGGGAGAACATCCACACAAAAGTGGCTTTAAACTTGATCTATAAATACAAGATGAGACAATATCTTATACAATGAAAAAATAAATATTACAAAATATTACGAATGAGTCTGAACGAGGGGGAAAAAGAAAATTAATGAAGGCAGTTAACAACGTTAAATTAGGAAATGAATTAATTAAAAAATGGTGACATGTATAAAAAAATATTCATCCTCTCGAGTTTTGCATGATACAATTATTTAACCATTGCCACCGAAAGCTTGCTTGCTGTTCAACTCCGGGTGGATGCTCTTGCGGTGGATGCTCGCCCTTTTTTTTTAATTTTCTTTGGCCACAAAAGTGTCTTTAAACCTGAACCACGAGTTCACATGCTCTTCATCTATAAATAAAACCCACCTTTGTTTTGTTATCTCACACACCAGCACTGCATTTCCAATTGCTCCATATCCTTGCCTACTTCTTTCTTGCTATTAATATCTTGCACTAGTTTAATTTTTAGGGAACATGGGTGTCCAGACAGTCAGCAGTGAGGCCACTATCGCTGTCCCGGCAGGGAAGGTGTTCAAGGCTTCCGTCGTTGATGCTCAAGACCTCTTGCCCAAGCTGTTGCCTGAGCTTATTAAGAATGTTCAAGTTGTTGGCAATGGAGGACCCGGAAGCATTCAACAATTATCCATTGCTTCAGGCTAGTTACAGCTAGCATTTCATGCTACTCTTTGCCCTTCTCTTTTTGTATTATTATTATTGTTATTTTGATCAAGGAGAACCCTAATAGAACCCGTTAGGTAATATATACTCGAATGATCATAGTAAATCTGATCTATATATATTCACCATTCAAGTGATACTTGAGAAGTATAAGATTGACAATGTATACTGTCCATAAACATTATCCAGGACAGATGCACGTATAAAATGCTGGAGTCACATGCACTTAACAAAATTTGAAAACTTTATTAGTTGTATGTATGTATGTATGTATATTTTACTCCCATTGTTTCATTAAATTTAATTTGGCCCTATGCTGAGATAAAAAAATTTGTGAAATTTATTACTGTGCTTATGTATTGTATTTACCCCTCTTAAATTTTCTCAATCTGTCATCGACCATTTCCTAATGGTAGGATTCAAACTGAAATGACTAACAAAGAAATAATTGTTTTCTTCTGCCTTCAATGCAGGTGGTCAGATCAAACACTTGAAGAACAGAATTGATGCCATAGATACAGAGAATCTTACATACAGCTACTCTGTGATTGAGGGGATGGCGTACCTGAAAAGTTCGAATCAATTTCGCATGAGATAAAGTTTGAGCCAATTTCAGAAAAGAGTTGCAAGGGGAAGCATGTTATCAAGTATCATTCCAAACCAGGGGTTGAGATCAAAGAGGAGGAACTCAAGGCTGCTAAGGAGGAAGGCTTGGCTATACTCAGGGCTGTGGAAGCCTATCTTGTGGCAAACCCATAGGCCCATGCCTCAAGTGATCTTATGCATATGGGACCTCTCGTTGCAACATATCATGATGTACTTTCACTTTAGCATATAGTCTACTTCGAAACCAAATATGATATGGCTAGTAATAAAAACACTATCCTTGTGCTGTTTTGGGGCTGTAAGCCCCCTTGTTCTGCCAATAAATAGAAGTAATAAAAACATTATGTATGAGTTATTTACTTATTTTTAATTATGGTGCTTGATAGTAATCGTACTTGTCACAACGTAAAGAGGCGGGCAACGAGGATAACAACTGATTTTAAAATAAAAATCTTAGAATTGAAGTTGCCATCAATTTTAATTCTAAAAATTGGAAAACCTTTAATTTATAAATTGGTCTTTTTAAAAGAGATTTGAGATTAGAATTTGATTATAATTAGGAAATGGTGAAAACTTAATCCACTACACCTAATACATTCGTATAAATACGGTTACCCTAGAGTTTATTATGCAAATTTATTTATAACTTTAAAATATTTATTTTTTCCAACAATTATAATAATTATACAAGAATAAAATAAAAGAAAGGAAAATTAAATAAAAAGAGAATAAAATTTAATGAAAAGTTAATTTTAACTTGATAGTTGTTGACTACACCGATGTATCCTCTAGTGAAATAAGGAACTCAAAACCACATCATTCTTAAAAAAAATGCTTATGTGTTTGATAAATTTTTAATTAATTAAAAGAGAAGAAAATAACAAATGTATTGATTGATTTTAATTGTGAAAATGATTTTGAATATTAAGCTATCGTAGTTAAACTATTTTAGAACATATAATTACTAACTCATCACAGCTCACTTAATCCTATTTTAAAGATGCAATTTTTCGATTCATTAACTAAAATCTTTTTTTTTTAGTGAAGCAAAATACTCAAGTATTTATTTAAAATCAAAGTGTAAAAAAAAATTATTATTATTTTTAGACCCAAACTAACCTAGACCAAAACAAACAAACCTAAAAGAACCAAAATAAAATAATTACTACCCAAACAACCAAATCCGAATCCAAACAAGCAAACTTGAAATAAATAAAATAACACTAACCCAAAAACATAAATGATAAAATCAAAAATCTTAATATCATTATCCTAATTCTACCCTTACCCCATTGCCCCCTTTAACACACACACATAAACATAAACACGAGAGAGAGGGAAAGAGAGAGAGACAGATGGTGAGAAGGAAGAGAGAGCGAGAAAGAGAGGATGAAGGGAGGATCCACGCGCGAAAGTAGGGGAAGGGAAGAACGATGATGGGCAGAGAAGGGAGGAGCTAGCGGAACGTTCTCGTTCGTGGCCAGCTCCCTTGATGGAGGTCGATCTGCCCTAGCACTTGGCGGAGGGAGGAGTCAAAGTCATAAGGCGCGACGTTGGCTAACATGAAAAGTTATAAATCAGGATGTAAAAAGTTGTAAATTACACAAAAGTTATAAATCAATTGAGGACATATACAAACCAGGTCAAGGATTAAATGTGAAACCATATGTAGAAAGTTGTAAACCGGTATGCAAAAAGTTATAAATCTGTACACAAAAATTTGTAAATCGATTTACAATTAAACAAGATGCACGATAATAATATAAAATTGAATGTTCTGAATTTTATATGTATTGTAACAATACTTTATGAATTAGATTTATTTACTATTACTTTTAAAATTATTTCAATTTGAATTTTTTAATCAACGCTATTAAGATATAAGTTGACAAAAATAGTGAAATTTGATTTTCATGTGTTTATGTTTATGTCTTAAAATATGAATGATTTTTTTTCAATTTTTTCAATTGTAAATGCGTGTTACGAAATATTGTAAACCAATGTCCAAAAAATTATAAACCAATATGGAAAAAGTTGTAAACCAATACACAAAAGTTGTAAACCAATTGAGGATACATACTAAATAAGTTTATGATTAAATGTGAAATTGATAAAGCTCAACTCACAAACAAATTAAAATTTATTAAGTGCTAAGTTGTACAAAAAATGTTAAAAGGCACAACCTAGTCGTTTCTAGTAGACTTCAATACTTAGTTGGGAAGATTTGGGGTTTTGAGAATTAAAGTAATTAATTTAAATTGAACGATAATAGCAATAAGATAATAGCAATAATAGAGAAGTACTAGTGGTATTCCTAGGATTGGAAATTAATTATCATTGACCAAATATTAAACCCATTGGTGGCTATTGGTAATAAATTACCGGCAATTTTATTAGTGATCAATCGACCTCTAGAATTTGATCAATGCAAATAACTAATAAACGACAATCGCCAATTTATTTAGAAATCTTATCAATTTAATGAGCCAATTGCTATAGCTTAAGCGCCAATGGAAAGTTAATTCTAATGTTCTCCCTCAAACATAAACCAATAGATCTATCAATTTATGCCCAAAGGGTTTTCTACGACGATTGCCAAATTAGTTATCCCAATAAAGATTATAGCAATCACCACAATAATTAAAGGAATAGAAACTCAAAACATTAAAAAAACCAATGTATTCAATATAACAAAGGGTCTCAAATGTCATCCAAATCCATCCTAAATCCTACACTAGTAAAGAAATCTACTTCTCCATCTCTAGGAGGATTACAACGATGAAGATAGAGAACTTGAAAATAATAGCAACAATCGTCACAATCTCCAAGACAAAACACCTTCACCAATGGAACCCTTAGAGAGAGAGAGAGAATAAGAGAGAGATGTAGAGAGAATAATAGCAACTAAAGTGGCAACCTAAAAGTCAGTCTAAGCTTAGGGCAAAAGTCTATAACAATCCTTTAAATACTATTCTCTAAAATTGGGACAAAGTGGGTAAAAACTGATTTAATGAGCTATCTACGTCATGTACGTACTTGCTCACTCACCGTGAGCTATGCTAATAAAAATCGCTTTCAGGGGTTTTGTAGCGCTAACTTTGGAGAATTGACGTTTTCACGTATTTGATCATTTTGGCCCATAAATATCGGAATCTATCCTCGGCACTAGAAATAGCGATCGTAGTCCTTTGAATAAGCTTTCCAACGCCACTAAAATCACCTCAATTGGACATCTGTAGCTCCAATATTGTGAAAATACTAACTGAGGTCAATTGAACACATAAAAAAATCAACCTTGTTCTTGACATTTTGCATTTAATACAAAGCTCCTGCACAAAATCATACTCAAAGAAGAGATCAAAATGCAAAGGCTATAATTACAATTTATTCCAAAATCAATGCAAAAGTCAATAATTTTATTTAAATTATACAATGAAGAGTAAATCAAAATCCTTATTAATTGCATCAATAACTCAATAAAATCATGCAAAAAGTTAAGGTTTAGTAGAAATAAGTGTTATAAATACCCTTTATTAGAAACTATATAGAAAAGTTATAAATCAGTTGTAAAAAATTGTAACCTTGAAGGGAGAGAGAAACAGAGAATAAGAGAACAAGTAACTGTAATATATTAGGACAATAACTTTTTATTTTACACGTATTAATTTTAACACATTATATCAATAATTTTATCACTTATATATATCAATTTATTATTAAATTACATAAAATCCGATATACGAAGATAACAATCTCGGAGAAGCGCGTTTTCTTTGGCCACCACGTGAACCACGAGTTCACGATCTATAAATACAGCCCACCTTTGTGATTCACACAATCTCACACACCAAGAGTGCATTCACAATTGCTCAGCATCCTTGCCTAGTTCCTGCTATTTATTTATATCTTAAGAAGCATGGGTGTCCTGACACTCAACAGTGACGTGTGTAGCACTGTCGATGCGCGGAGGCTGTTCAAGGCTTCCATCCTTGATGCTCAAAACCTCTTGCCCAAGCTGTTGCCTGAGGTTATCAAGAATGTTCAAGGCGATGCACGAGCTGGAAGCGTCTAACAATTATCCATTGTTGCAGGCTAGTTACAGCTAGCGCGCATTTCATGCTACTCTTTGCCTTTTTCTTTTTATATTATTATTATTATTATTTTGATCAAGGAGAACCCTAATAGAACCGGTCAGGTAATATATACTCGAATGATCATAGTAAATCTTACATATATTCACCATTTAATTGAGACTTGAGAAGTATAAGATTGATCATGTAAACTGTCCATAAACATTATCAAGGACGGATGCACGTATAAAATGCTGGAGTCACATGCATGCACTCACCAAAATCCGAAAAATTTATTAGTTGTATGTATGCATATATATTTTGCTCCCATTGTTTCATTAAATTTAATTTGGCCCTATACTACGATAAAAGATTTTGTGAAATTTATTGTTGTGCTTATGTATTGTGTTTGCCCCTCTTAAATTTTCTTAATCTGTCATTGATCATTGTTCTTAATGGTAGGATATGAATAACAAAGGAATAATTGTTTTCTTCTGCCTTCAATGCAGGTGGTCAGGTCAAACACTTGAAGAACAGAATTGATGCCATAGATCCTGAGAATCTTACATACAGCTACTCTGTGATTTGTGCCTGAAAAGCTCGAATCACTTTCGCATGAGATAAAGTTGGAGCCAACTGCAGAAGGGGGTTGCAAGGGGAAGCATGTTGTCAAGTATAATCCCAAACCAGGGGTTGAGATCAAAGAGGAGGATCTCAAGGCTATCAATGAGGAAGGGTTGGCTACGGTCAAAGCTGTGGTAGCCTATCTTAAAGCAAACCCACAGGCCTATGCCTGAAGTGATCTTATGCATATGGCACCTGTCATTGCACTGTATCATGATGTATATTCACTTTAGTATGTAGTTTGCTTTGAAGCCAAATATGATATGGCTAATAATAAAAGCGTTATCCTTGTGCTGTTCTGTTTTGGGGCTGTAAGCCCCCTTGTTGTACCAGAAATAAAATGTAATAAGAAGTACATTATGTGAGAGGTATTTACTTATTTTTAACTATGGTGCTTGATAGTCATCGTACCAAAAGATTACACTATACACAACTCCATATCATAGTTATATAAATTCAAAAGGGACACTTGTTTCAATCTACTAAAACAACCAATTTCTTGTAGGCTAAAAAAGAAAAAGGACCAAACATAATGCCAATGATCATTAAGGAATATTCAATTATATTTTGTTTACTTATGCTGTGACATAATGGCAAATTGGTACTGAATACTCTACTCATGATGTGGAAACAGGATTTTGTCCTTAAATAAGAACCCTGGAATATATTCTAGTACATCACACAAAAGTCCCAAATCATTTCCTTGAAATTTCCAAACCAGAAATTGACTTATTTTGAATCCTATTAACCTCAGGTAGGAGTACACTTGCCTTGTGAAGCCAAAATCATTTATAGGTGTAACAAATAGAAAGACCAATTATGAGATTTAATCAGAAACTTTGATCTACCATCTGTTTGAACATGTATTACTTTTTTTTCCTCTTGCAGGTAGCCCTGTGAAAAGTGTTAAAAAACCAGATTGATGAGATAAACGAGGACACATTCACCTATAACTATACTACCATTAAAGGATAAGTTTGCATCCATAGCTTATGAGGTTAAATTTGTGGCAGCAAAATTTGTGGCAGCACCAGATGGTGGCAACATTAATAAGATGACAATCAAATATTATACTAACGTGATGTTGAGATCAATGAAGAGGAAATTAAGGGTTGCAAGGAGAGGGTCTTGGGCCTTCACAAAGTTGTGGAAGCTTATCTTCTGCATAATCCTGACGTGTATGCTTGAGTAATTAAATAAGTCTCTACTTAGTGCTCCTGTCAGTTTCCCAAGTCTGTTTTATAATAAGGGTCTGAAATTGCCTGGAATTTGGGTTCTCCAAATGTCAATAGGCTTTTGATGTTTGACAGTGCACCTGAATTCTGTTGGTTTGGGATAAATGCCAACAAATTCAAAATAAAATTGTTTCTGTGCTGAGTGTGAATGAATCTGAATTCCAGTTAGATGTTCTGTTAATGTTAGTTGTGGTGTTTGAACTCACATTTACTTGCCATTCTTCTCTGGGGTCATATTTACATATAAAATCTTGAAATAGTACATATATCATTGGTGTCTTGATTTTGCTAATCCAACAATAGAAATGTTACTTGTATATAACTTGTATTAGACATCCCATCCACATATATCATTGAATGGAGTGTATATTTTATGTGAATGTGATCTACACCCTATGGACCTATCCAATAATAAATAGTGATAAATAAAGTGTAACTTACTTAAATGATTTACACCTATGACCTATCCAATAATAAATGGAGTAGTCAACACAATGTACATTTGACATATCATAGCTCATTCAACAAAGTAGCATGCTACTATGTGTGTGAAGGGGGCAGCTTAGAATGCTTTGGCCCAATACCAATCCTAAAAAAAAAGAACTACAAAAGGTGCCGAAGTAATGTCCTTGAAAGTATAAAGGTTTTTTTTTTAAAAGTAAAATATTCAAATTGGTCCAGACCCTCAAAATTCGAAGTCTCACATTGATCTCTCATATTTTAAAATAGGGGATAAATTTATTCTCCATAGTGAAAAAAGAGACACTTCTATAAGTTTCGTGCACTATACAAACTATACAAATGATCAATTTGTCTATTTTTTTAAAATGTGAAGACCAATTTAAGACTTTTAAATTCTAAGAGACTACTTTGTCCCCTAATATATTTATCAATTTGGATATTTTGTCTTTTTTTTTTTGTCAAGATAAGGTGAATTTTATTGAAACAAATTCGGCCTGTTCATATTTATGCTGGGACTTTGAGAACAGGCACCACAATACCCCAATATTTATAATTTTATACAGGTGCCAAACCTCGGGTCATTTTTTGGATATGGTATGTGTTGGTAAAATTTGCCATAAAATGAGTTTATTTAGTGATTTATATGAATATGATATGTGAAATTTTAATCAATGGAAGATTTCACTAACTAAAACCATCAATCATATTTAATAAAATATAATTTTTTTCAAATGAAATTTCGCCAATGACGAGATTTCATTACTAAATATTATTATTATTTGAATAAAATATTATTTTTAATAATGCGATCAAAATATTAATTTTTTAATCAAAATGTTCCAATGACAACATTTCACAAATAAAATATTATTTTTTTAACAAATTCTACCAATAACAAAATTTCACACCATAATTATATAATTTTTTTCTTAATATAATATATAAAGCATTATTTATTCCATTCACCACACAGCATCCACAGGCCACAGCACACCATCTTTTTTCGATTTTGGTGGACACACTATATTCTTCTGGGCCAATTTCATCTGTTCAACTTTAAAATGGGTAGGTGAGCACTTGTGGGCCCGAGGCTGATTTTCATTGGTTGTCACAAAAGATTGCCCTCGGAAGAATCTTTCGAAGATCGGATAAGAAATTGAATCACTGAGACTCCCCGTCAATGGTTGAACTAAAATCGGATAAATTTGCAATTAAATTATGGATTTAATTTTTATGTTGAGCATGTAAAATAATTTTATCAAACAGAATTTGAGAAATACTAATTATGGATCACGATTTGTCATTTTGTTCAAATTCTGTTAGATGATAGTATAAACTTATTTTATACTATAGTTATATGAAATTTAATCTTTTGTGTTACAATTAAATAATAAAAATATTTAAGTTTAAAAGATAACTTTTCTGGTTAGGAGGAGGGCAAAGCAAACGGGCATGTAACTTGAAAACAGTTCCAACAAAATTCTACCACATCCTGCAAGACCAAGCTAAAAGACATGTAACTCCAACTAAAGTGAGAGCAAAGCTAGCTGAAAATTGATACAATATAAACAGGGAATAGTTTTGTTTAGAGTTATATTATTTTATATTACATAAAAGTACAAACACATAAAGGGACATCTAACTTTTGAAAAAAAAATTTGCACAATTTTAAAGTGGCAGAAACTCGAAATGCTAGAAGAAAATATAGAAAAACATGTGAAGAAATAAGCACATGGATAGGTTATGTTCTTGTGAGAGAGTGTATAACGTGGGACATTTTTATGCGCCGAGTACACTAGGTATCTCACTTAGCAAAACTAAATACAAAAACTAACCAAAACCGAAAACGATGACAGAAACAATACAAGTCAGAGCGGAAAAAAACCATTTAAAAACTCTTCTCAAAACTACCTGAACACAAGCCAAAACCAAGAATATCGGTGTTTTGTCTTCAAGATACTTGGAAGTTGGACCACTTTCGAAGTACTAAACTAACATGAGAACAAAAGTCGAAGTAGTCACAATCCATCTCATAATGGATGCACGCAAATGAACTAGTGCAACCAAAACAAGCATCAAAGACCACCCCAACTCTCTAAGCTCCTCCCGCGTCCAAAAATCAAGGAAGCCATATCTGGAAAAAGAAAAAAACCTTCGACAAACCACAAAACATCAACGGTGCACAAAAACAATAGCTATAGAAACAAGGGAACACAAAATCACCCAAAAAGAACCGACCTGCAACCCCTATCTACACCGAGAAACACAAAAACAGTGCATGACCTCATTAAAGCCACCAAACCCAAAATCAAACGCTCAATCGAAACCAAAATCACCTTCCATGAGAGATGAGACCATCTTTGATTCGCAAAATAAATAAAAAGATAACCTAAAAATTTCAAAAGGCAAAATGAAAATGTAGATTGAAATTGAGAAAACAAAACGAAATCCACACAAATTTCTTCAAGTGGTGAACATGCACAAAAAGGACAAATCACAAGAACATCACTTGCAAAAGCATGCAATCCCATCAAAAAGTGTGTGAGATTTTGAATTGTCCAAATATCATTGGTTGTTAGGTTTAACTTTTGGGATACCTTTTGTCTTTTTCTCTCATTTTATATTGTGTGTGTCCAACTCATTTCCGTTTCCATTGTTTGATATTCAATGGAATAGGATGAAATCGTGATAATTTTATAGTAAAAAAAAAAAAGAAATTAAGGGATTCTATCTTATTTTTCTCAAATTAGAGGAAGAAAAATAAGAAAAAATTATGAAATTGGATAGAATTTATCGAACCTTCTTCCATTTCATTTTATTTATTTTTTTAAAATCGGTCCCAATAATAGAGGTTTAAATTATTTCATAATATTACCCTCCACTCTATCTATATAGTCACTCCATTTTTGTTATTGTTACTCCTACTTCCATTAATATTTATTGAATTTTACCAAATTATTCTTATTCTATTTTAACTAAAAGAAGAGCAAGTGAACAATTATTTATTAATCATCTTAATTGATATTTGTCAAAATTTATTATTCTTAATTAATTTAATTAAAAATAATTTAATTAATTAAATGTATTTAATATTTACCTAGGCACTAAATATTACAAGTATTTAATATTAACATTATTCTAATATAATAATTTATATCCATATGTTGAGTATTTCCTTTTAAAGCTTAGTTAAGACAATAGTTATCGAAATAATATAATGGTGAAAATTTAAGAAAAATATAAATAAGTAAAAATGAATAATTATAAAAATAATTACTAAAATCAAACATGTAACCCCAATTTTTATTGTAATTTTTACTATCATTAGGAATTACCGAATTACGTAGGTAAATATTATATAAAATTTGAGACCAAACAATCCTTAATAAAGGAATATAACGTTAGAAGAGAAGTTAGGAGCAATTCGTGCAAGTATTGCAAACCCAAATTTCTGTACGTGTAAAATGACCAAAATGCCCCTGAGGTTATTTTACTCAGAAAATGAGGATCGTGGGCCCCACCCATCCTCAAGGGGATGTTTTGATGTTAATAAGGGATTGTTTGTGTTATGTGTGTTAATAGAGGAGAAGAATCTAATTTTGAGTTTCGACGCGAAATGACCAAAACGCCCATGCCTTTTTAACTCCGATTGCGTGCCGACTAGAGCCCGAACCTCACTAAAATGTGTTAAAAGGTGTTTTTAAGCCATGATTAACCATTGGTTAAGCTCGGGTGGTCTCGGGCAATTTTTAAGTAAAATGACCGTTTTGCCCCGTCTTTGTAGTTTTGCAAATTTTGAGATTTTTGATTCGTCTAACGAAACCTAAGCAATATTAGGCTCAAATTAAAGCTTATTAAATTCTAATTATTAATCTAGAGTCAAAATTATTTATTTAGATTGATTAGAACCTAAAATTGCTTAAAACACCCAAATTGCTTAGTAATTCACTTAAACCCTTAACCGTAAATTCTCTAAATTGCATGAATACCTTGCCTACACCTAAAAAATACATGGAACACACAAAATCCTCTTCCACAAGGCTGTAATGCACGAAATTATTGAGTAATAAGTCAGAAAATTATTACACAAAAATCCAAAGAATGAAAACAAAGAATCATGAAAACATGGAAACATGATTCCATGTTTTAAGCCACCAAACAAAATGATTTTTCTTCCTTATTTTTTTTCTCTAATTTTTGGTCAGATTTCTTTCCTTCCTTTGTCCATTTATGAGCTGCAAAATCTCTATAAATAGGCATGCTTGAAGATAGTTTAGATGCTTAGTTCATAACTTACACAAATTCTAGTTTTAGGAGCACCAAAAGCTCTCATTTCCTCCTCCTCTTGGCTGAATTCTTTCTTCAAGTTTTCAAGAATATTTTCTTTCATTTCACTCAAGGAAACCAAGTTCTCTTCCTTTCCTTCAAATCAGATTAGGTAGGGAGTTGTTTTTAAGTTTATTTCTATGCTTTGCTAAGTGTTGTTCTTGGTTCAAAATGATGATTTCATGGATTTTCTCTAGTTTTTCCATTTGGTTTTCTTCTTCCTTTTCTTTGAACAATTCAGCCATATGGCCTAGGTGGGACTAAGATGATGGCTTGATGATGAGGACCTTGAGGGTGGGTTGTGAATCCATCACAAGTTAGGCCTCTAAAGCTTGAAAGTTCCACTTGATGCAAAACTTTAAAGAATAATATTTTTATGATGTTTTTATGATCTTGAGTTTAGAACTTGAAAGATGTATTTTTCACTTTGTCTTGCTAAGATATATTGGGTTGAATTTATATTTCTCTAAAGTCTTGGAGGAGCTCTAGTAAAGAAATAAAATGAACTTGCATCCATGTTTAAGTTTATGCCTTGCATAACCATGTTTACTTTCTATGTCATCACTAAATTCTCAAGAATGAATAAATGAACTTGCATATTCATGTTTAAATTTCCAAGCTTGCATTTCATGTTTAAATTTCAAGTTGTCACTTAATCTCTAAAGATAATAAAGAAGTTGCATCTCATGTTTATTTTATGCTCTCACTTTATTTTATAATGGCTAAAAGAGTCAATGCATGGCATGTTTATTTTATGTCATCACCTAAAAATCCTAGAGCTCAAAGACTTGCTTATGAATCATAAGCAAAGAAATGAGATAATTGGAGTTAAAGAATTTATTCTTTAAGAAGTCTTGAGAATTGGAGCTTAAAAAAAAATGTAATTCTCATCTCCTCACCGGTCCTGCGGACTCCGCCGCTCCTTGCTTAAGATTCTCTCCTCTCCTCTCCTATGCGGATTACGCGCTCCAGTTTCTTGCATCATGTTTATATTACAAGTTCTTGCATCATGTTTAATTTTCAAGTTATCACCTTAAATCTTAAAGATAAAGAAATGGAATTGCATATCATGTTTATAATTCCAAGCTATCACCTTATAAAGATAAGATTAAAATAAGGTTGCATAGCATGGTAATAATTCAAAGATGTCACCTAAATCTCTAAAGCTCAAGACTTGCTCCTTTTATCTTAAGTGAAAGATTTAATTATGAACATTCTTTCAAGTTATAAATCGGTCCCATGGTTAATTTAGGCCTAAAGTCCTATGACTTCTTTCAAGTTTAACAAAAGGAATTAGTTTTAAAAGAGTTTTAAAACTTTGTAAGAATTTTATGGGAAGCTAGTAATTTATGTGTACTTAAAATGTGATTTGATGCTTATTAAGAATTTGGTGTCATTGATTGATTCCCTGGTTTGTATGTTATAGTTGTTGTTGCAAACAATGAAAACTTATGCATGAAATAAAGACATATTCTTCCTGGAAGAAAGTGTATTACTGTAAGAGTGCAATTTGGAAAGATTCTGGCTAAGGAAAGATTTGGTATTTAAGCGTGTCCATTGTGACCCACCTCTCTTTCCTGGAATCTCCAAGATGCATGATTACAGTTGGTATATATTATTTCGGCATAAGACTATAAATGAGAAAATGTTATGATGATTATGAATGAAGAATTGTATTATGATATAACATGCAAAGACTTAAAGGTGACTCAAAATATATGAGAAAATGATCCTTTGGACCCATCAAACTATAGGCGGTGAAAAGGTGATTCTTGCCCCTAGTTCGTTCTCTCAAAAGGGTAGAGACGGAATTTTTACTTATCAAAAGGGATAAGTATGTGCTGGTGACGACTAGCAAGGTATGAGCTCATAACCTAGATTACTCCCAAAAGGGTGGAGTATAGGGTGGCCCAGGAAAATGATGATGAAAGTAACTTTAAGTCACCTAAGAAACTAAGTAAATGCATTATGTGAATATGATGTTCTGCTATGCATAGTATTTATGAGATGATGATGAGAAATATGATATTCTGCTATGCATAGTATTATGAAATGATGATGAGGAATATGATGTGATTTTATGCATAACTATGTTATTATATATGAAAGGAAAAGTTCATTATAAACATGACATGCTAAGTTTATGATGCATTATAAGACGCATGATTAAACCGACGAACCTCGGTAAAGTATATTTTCGAACTTAATAAATCAATCTTAGCATGCTCACTATTTCATAATAACCCGAGGTTCCTGGGGACGATGATGATGACACAATGCATCATGAGGTGAGTACCCTACTGAGATTCTTTTTATAAGTTTCTCACTCCCTCTATTTTTCTTTCCATCTCGTCTAAGAAATAGAAGGAAGCGTTCGTGAATCACATTGAGGCTCAAGGGTAGTGAACTTGAATCCTGCTAGTTTCACTCGTATATTTCAGATATCTATCCCTATCCCTGAGTGTTATTACTAGGTGCCATTAATGGATGTCCTTCCATCCATATATTATTTATGTTTTATTAGATTGCCTACACTTAGTCTTATTCTGTTGGTAGGCAAAATATCTATATGATATGTAATTATGGATGCTATGATGGAGCCAATATATTATGATGTGATGTTTGTAAATTCCTATGTGTCTTTTAAATTTTGCTAAATCATTCACGTTAAGCGGCTCACGTTTTCAATTATGTTTAAAAAAAAAATGGCTCGTAATTTCACTAAGTATTTTCAAAGCATGATTAAGGAACTGAAGCAAAGAGTAAAGTCTAGTAATTAATCAAATCCTGCCTAGGTGTATTGGGTTAATTATTAGGGTGTTACATTTTGGTAAGAGTTCGGTTCTCACGGAGCCTGAGGATTGGACTGGCTATGCTTCTAAAGCATAATACGTTAGTAATGTCATGTGTAGATGTTTATCATTAGGATGAGCTTGAGGATTAGAAATACATGACTACTGTATGTTGAAAGTGCCATGGTAACTTGCTCACTTTGCATGGAATATTGGGCCTGATCACCTCAGTGTTGCCGTTTTGTGTGTATAGGGACCAATGGCACGACGACAACAGACTAGAGCGCACAGGATAACCAAGATAATGAGACCGCTGAAGCACTTCGCGACGTAGCAAGGACCATGAGAATGATGATGGAACGGATGGATCAGAACGTCAAGCTAATATAAATCAAGGACATGAAATTCCCGAACATGCTCGTTTCGGGAATTTCGTAAGGCGAATCCACCTGTTTTCAAGGGGACCCTGAATCCTAATGTAGCAGATGAATGGATTCGGAATATGAGAAGGTCTTTGCTGTAGTTCCATGTTCCGAGGAGCAGAAGGTCACTTTTGCCACCCACATGCTTGAGGGTGATGCCGGCTCTGGTGGGCTGGTGTTCGAAGACTCCTGGAGGCAACCGAAGTGGACATTGATTGGGAATTATTCAAGGTCCATTTTTACGAAGTACTTTCCGGAGTCGGTTAGAAATGCTAAGGACATTGAATTCATGCAACTTGTCCAGGGGAATATGAATGTGGCTCAGGTATCCTGCAGAGATTTGAGGAACTCATTAAGTTCTCAAGGATGTACCAAGGTAACCCTGATGAGTATTGGAAATGCATTAAATACGAGTCAGGGTTAAAGGCAGAACTTAATGTGGAGGTTGCGCACTTGGAAATTAGGGATTTCTCTACCTTAGTCAACAAATGCCGCATCATTGAAGAAGGGCGAGAAGCTGGGTACTTCAAAGTCTGAGAATATCATCAAAAAGCTGACACCTCAAGGTCAACAGTTCAAGAGGCAAAATCGACCTCCATTCCCACCTCAATCGAGACCCCAAGGTCCACAAAGGAACTTTCAACAAGGAAGGCCGAACAACAACAACAACCGCTATAACAGCAACCGCTACAACAACAACCCCAACAACAATCACAACAACAACAATAACAACAACAAGGGGAAAGCACCACAAAGGGTCCAGCAGCACCTCCACGACCCGTGCCATCCATGGAATGTCCCAAGTGCGGCAAGAATCATGGGAGCATGCCATGTCGAGCCGGAACAAACGTGTGCTACCTGGAAAACCAGGTCATTACTCAGGAGAATGCACAGAAGGAACCCGCCAACCCCCAATCCCAAGCCAGAATACCAAGGAAGGGTATTCACCGTTAATGCTGAAGAAACGACAAAGTCACGAAATCTCGTGGAAGGTAAGTGTAATATGTATGGTAGAAACTTAATTGTACTATATGATTCTGGCGCTTCCCATTCTTTTATCTCCCACTCGTGTGTTAAAACCCTTAACTTGCATATAATTGAGCTTCCTTTTGACCTTATTGTTTCTACCCTCCTGGAAAACCCGTTAGGACTTGTAAATGTTGTTTAGATTGCCATTTTGTTATTAAGAATAGATCATTTGTTTTAGATCTCATTTGCTTACCCATGCAAGGTTTAGATGTGATTCTTGGCATGGATTGGCTTGAAGCCAACCGTGTACTGTTAAGCCTATGAGAAAACCATTACTTTTCTTCCTGTTCCCATTAGACCTAAGAAACCCATAAGTCTTTACATAACCTGTAGAAATGGACTGTGGTAAGGGTGAGAGTAAAGGTTATATTTTCCTAGCCGCTAGTGATGTAGACTTTGAGCAAAGTATCGATGAGATACCGATAGTAAGGAATTATCCCGAAGTATTTCCAGATGAGATACCAGAGTTTCCCCCAAGAGAGATAGAGTTTTCCATAGAATTGCTTCCGGTGCAGGTCCCATATCCATAGCCCCATACAGGATGTCCCCATTAGAGTTGACCGAGTTAAAAGCTCAATTGGAAGATTTATTGGAGAAAAAGTTTGTTAGGCCTAGTGCATCACCTTGGGGAGCCCCTGTGTTGTTTGTGAAGAAAAGGATGGGAGTATGAGGATGTGTGTTGACTATAGGCAATTGAATAAAGTGACAGTGAAGAACAAATACCCTTTGCCTAGGATAGATGACTTGATGGACCAGCTTAAAGGCGCAACGTGTTTTCTAAGATTGATTTGAGGTCAGGTTACCACCAGAATTAGGGTGAGAGATGAAGATATACCAAAAACGGCCTTTCGTACCCGATACGGCCATTTTGAGTTTGCAGTAATGTCCTTTGGATTAACCAATGCTCGGCAATTTTTATGGATTACATGAATAGGATCTTTAGACCTTATTTAGATCAGTTTGTGGTTGTCTTTATAGATGACATTCTCATCTACTCTAAGACCCACGAGGAGCATGAATGCCACCTAACCATAGTACTGGAAATCCTGAAGGAAAAGAAACTATATGCCAAGCTTTCTAAGTGTGAATTCTGGTTGGATGAGGTGAAATTTTTAGGGCATGTAGTGTCTAAGAGAGGAATCCTAGATCCTAGTAAGGTGGAAACGGTTGTAAGGGAAAGACCAACCACGGTAACTGAAGTAAGGAGTTTTTAGGTTTAGCCGGTTATTACCGTCGGTTTATCAAGGGATTTTCCCAGATTTCCCTACCTCTGACTAAGCTAACTAGGAAAAACCCCTTTTCATGGACCCGGAGTGTGAAAAGAGCTTTCAAGAGCTAAACACAAGCTAACCTCAACCCCTGTTTTGGTATTACCCGACCCAATGTGCCTTTCGAAGTATACTGTGATGCTTCGAGGAAAGGTTTGGGTTGTGTACTGATGCAGGATAGGCAAGTGGTGGCCTATGCATCGAGGCAACTCAAGCCACATGAGGCAAATTACCCCACCCATGACCTTGAGTTAGCCGCTCGTGTTTGCTAAAGATTTGGAGACACCATTTATACGGAGTGAGGTTTGAGGTGTTTTCCGATCACAAGAGTTTGAAATATCTCTTTGATCAAAAAGAGCTAAACATGAGGCAAAGAAGGTGGATGGAGTTTTTAAAAGATTATGATTTCGGGTTAAACTATCATCCAGGTAAAGCTAATGTTGTAGCTGATGCCCTAAGTAGGAAATCCTTACAAGTGTCCCGTTTGATGGTGAAGGAGGTTGAGTTAATTGAGCAATTTAGAGACCTAAACCTAGGAATGACCTTGACCACTAAGGGCATAAGAGCTTGTCACCTTAGTGTGACGAGTGAATTCAAGGAAAGAATTGCTCAAGCCCAAAGGAAAGATACAGAATTTCAAGAGACCTTAAAGGCGGAAGAGCTGATAAGTTGAAAGGTTTTACCCAAGGGAATGATAGTTTATGGAGGTTTGAAGGTCGTATATGTGTACCTGCTAGTGGTGACCTCCGAAAGGATATTTTGGAGGAAGCCCATAAGAGTCATTTCACCCTCCATCCTGGTGCCACCAAGATGTATCAAGATTTGAGGAAGATGTTCTGGTGGCCTGGATTGAAAAAGGATGTGTGCACATGGGTGAATAAATGCTTGGTATGTCAAAAGGTGAAGATTGAGCACCAAGACCCTCTGGAATGTTGCAACCCCTATCAATCCCCGAATGGAAGTGGGATAGTATCTCCATGGATTTTGTAACTGGACTACCGAGGACCCAAGCGAATCATGACGCCATTTGGGTAATAGTGGATCGGTTGACTAAGTCAGCCCACTTTTTACCTATTAAGGTGACTTATTCCTTGGATAGGTTAGCACAATTATATATTCAGGAGATAGTAAGATTACATGGAGTACGTCGATAATCTCGGATCGGATCCGCGATTTACGTCACGATTTTGGGGAGCTTTTCAGAAGGCGTTTGGTTCAAAGTCTGTCTGAGCACGGCTTATCACCCCAAACGGACGGTCAATCTGAAAGAACTATCCAAACTTTGGAAGACATGTTGAGGGCATGTGTTTTAGATCAAAGAGGAGTTGGATAAGTACCCCATTGATTGAATTTGCATATAACAACAGTTATCATGCAAGTATCGGTATGGCACCATACGAGGCCCTCTATGGACGGAAGTGTCAATCACCTCTATGTTGGTATGAGCCCGAGAGCAAAGTCTACTTGGACCAGATATTGTGAGGGAAACGACGAACAAATCAAGAAGATTAGGGATAAGATTCTCACCTCAAAGTCGACAGAAAAACTATGCGGACAAGCGGCGAAAACCGCTAGATTTTCAAGAAGGGGACCATGTGTTCCTAGAATCACCCCCACCAGGCATAGGCCGAGCAATGAAAGTAAAGAAATTGAGCCCAGATTTCTTGGTCCGTTGAAATCCTTAGCAAAATAGGATCTGTAGCCTACCGTATAGCCCTACCCAGGAGTCTATCCAACCTTCATGATGTTTTCCATGTCTCCAGTTAAGGAAATATCATTCTGACCCAAGTCATGTACTAAAGCCAGAACATGTACAATTAAGAGATGACCTAACGTTTAACTTACCACCCACGAGAATCGTTGACGAGAAGTTAAGCAATTAAGAACAAGGACCCCTAGTCAAAGTAGCATGGGGACGAGGTGAAACCGAAGAATTTACATGGGAGCTGGAATCAGACATGCAAGCACAATACCCGAGCTATTCAGGTAACGAATTTCGAGGGCGAAATTCTTTTAAGGAGGGGAGTAATGTAACGCCCCAATTTTTATTGTAATTTTTACTGTCATTAGGAATTACCGAATTACGTAGGTAAATATTATATAAAATTTGAGACCAAACAATCCTTAATAAAGGAATATAACGTTAGAAGAGAAGTTAGGAGCAATTCGTGCAAGTATTGCAAACCCCAATTTTCTGTACGTGTAAAATGACCAAAATGCCCCTGAGGTTATTTTACTCAGAAAATGAGGATCGTGGGCCCCACCCATCCTCAAGGGGATGTTTTGATGTTAATAAGGGATTGTTTGTGTTATGTGTGTTAATAGAGGAGAAGAATCAATTTTGAGTTTCGACGCGAAATGACCAAAACGCCCATGCGGCGTTTTAACGATTTGCGTGCCGACTTGAGCCCGAACCTCACTAAAATGTGTTAAAAGGTGTTTTTAAGCCATGATTAACCATTGGTTAAGCTCGGGTGGTCTGGGCAATTTTTAAGTAAAATGACCGTTTTGCCCCTTCTTTGTAGTTTTACAAATTTTGAGATTTTTGATTCGTCTAACGAAACCTAAGCAATATTAGGCTCAAATTAAAGCTTATTAAATTCTAATTATTAATCTAGAGTCAAAATTATTTATTTAGATTGATTAGAACCTAAAATTGCTTAAAACACCCAAATTGCTTAGTAATTCACTTAAACCCTTAACCGTAAATTCTCTAAATTGCATGAATACCTTGCCTACACCTAAAAAATACATGGAACACACAAAATCCTCTTCCACAAGGCTGTAATGCACGAAATTATTGAGTAATAAGTCAGAAAATTATTACACAAAAATCCAAAGAATGAAAACAAAGAATCAT
This sequence comes from Dalbergia oliveri, assembly GCA_030441495.1. Classification (NCBI taxonomy): domain Eukaryota; kingdom Viridiplantae; phylum Streptophyta; class Magnoliopsida; order Fabales; family Fabaceae; genus Dalbergia; species Dalbergia oliveri. The sequence goes on along the minus strand of JAMLFY010000009.1, from coordinate 19,388,221 downwards.
GAAAACATGGAAACATGATTCCATGTTTTAAGCCACCAAACAAAATGATTTTTCTTCCTTATTTTTTTTCTCTAATTTTTGGTCAGATTTCTTTCCTTCCTTTGTCCATTTATGAGCTGCAAAATCTCTATAAATAGGCATGCTTGAAGATAGTTTAGATGCTTAGTTCATAACTTACACAAATTCTAGTTTTAGGAGCACCAAAAGCTCTCATTTCCTCCTCCTCTTGGCTGAATTCTTTCTTCAAGTTTTCAAGAATATTTTCTTTCATTTCACTCAAGGAAACCAAGTTCTCTTCCTTTCCTTCAAATCAGATTAGGTAGGGAGTTGTTTTTAAGTTTATTTCTATGCTTTGCTAAGTGTTGTTCTTGGTTCAAAATGATGATTTCATGGATTTTCTCTAGTTTTTCCATTTGGTTTTCTTCTTCCTTTTTCTTTGAACAATTCAGCCATATGGCCTAGGTGGGACTAAGATGATGGCTTGATGATGAGGACCTTGAGGGTGGGTTGTGAATCCATCACAAGTTAGGCCTCTAAAGCTTGAAAGTTCCACTTGATGCAAAACTTTAAAGAATAATATTTTTATGATGTTTTTATGATCTTGAGTTTAGAACTTGAAAGATGTATTTTTCACTTTGTCTTGCTAAGATATATTGGGTTGAATTTATATTTCTCTAAAGTCTTGGAGGAGCTCTAGTAAAGAAATAAAATGAACTTGCATCCATGTTTAAGTTTATGCCTTGCATAACCATGTTTACTTTCTATGTCATCACTAAATTCTCAAGAATGAATAAATGAACTTGCATATTCATGTTTAAATTTCCAAGCTTGCATTTCATGTTTAAATTTCAAGTTGTCACTTAATCTCTAAAGATAATAAAGAAGTTGCATCTCATGTTTATTTTATGCTCTCACTTTATTTTATAATGGCTAAAAGAGTCAATGCATGGCATGTTTATTTTATGTCATCACCTAAAAATCCTAGAGCTCAAAGACTTGCTTATGAATCATAAGCGAAGAAATGAGATAATTGGAGTTAAAGAATTTATTCTTTAAGAAGTCTTGAGAATTGGAGCTTAAAAAAAAATGTAATTCTCTCCCTCACCGGTCCTATGCGGACTACGCGCTCCGGTTGCTTAAGTCTTCTCCCTCCTGGTCCTATGCGGACCGCTCCAGTTTCTTGCATCATGTTTATATTACAAGTTCTTGCATCATGTTTAATTTTCAAGTTATCACCTTAAATCTTAAAGATAAAGAAATGGAATTGCATATCATGTTTATAATTCCAAGCTATCACCTTATAAAGATAAGATTAAAATAAGGTTGCATAGCATGGTAATAATTCAAAGATGTCACCTAAATCTCTAAAGCTCAAGACTTGCTCCTTTTATCTTAAGTGAAAGATTTAATTATGAACATTCTTTCAAGTTATAAATCGGTCCCATGGTTAATTTAGGCCTAAAGTCCTATGACTTCTTTCAAGTTTAACAAAAGGAATTAGTTTTAAAAGAGTTTTAAAACTTTGTAAGAATTTTATGGGAAGCTAGTAATTTATGTGTACTTAAAATGTGATTTGATGCTTATTAAGAATTTGGTGTCATTGATTGCTTCCCTGGTTTGTATGTTATAGTTGTTGTTGCAAACAATGAAAACTTATGCATGAAATAAAGACATATTCTGTTCCTGGAAGAAAGTGTATTCCTGTAAGAGTGCAATTTGGAAAGATTCTGGCTAAGGAAAGATTTGGTATTTAAGCGTGTCCATTGTGACCCACCTCTCTTTCCTGGGAATCTCCAGATGCATGATTACAGTTGGTATATATTATTTCGGCATAAGACTATAAATGAGAAAATGTTATGATGATTATGAATGAAGAATTGTATTATGATATAACATGCAAAGACTTAAAGGTGACTCAAAATATATGAGAAAATGATCCTTTGGACCCGTCAAACTATAGGCGGTGAAAAGGTGATTCTTGCCCCTAGTCTGTTCTCTCAAAAGGGTAGAGACGGAATTTTTACTTATCAAAAGGGATAAGTATGTGCTGGTGACGACTAGCAAGGTATGAGCTCATAACCTAGATTACTCCCAAAAGGGTGGAGTATAGGGTGGCCCAGGAAAATGATGATGAAAGTAACTTTAAGTCACCTAAGAAACTAAGTAAATGCATTATGTGAATATGATGTTCTGCTATGCATAGTATTTATGAGATGATGATGAGAAATATGATATTCTGCTATGCATAGTATTATGAAATGATGATGAGGAATATGATGTGATTTTATGCATAACTATGTTATTATATATGAAAGGAAAAGTTCATTATAAACATGACATGCTAAGTTTATGATGCATTATAAGACGCATGATTAAAACGAACCTCGGTAAAGTATATTTTCGAACTTAATAAATCAATCTTAGCATGCTCACTATTTCATAATAACCCGAGGTTCCTGGGGACGATGATGATGACACAATGCATCATGAGGTGAGTACCCTACTGAGATTCTTTTATAAGTTTCTCACTCCCTCTATTTTTCTTTCCATCTCGTCTTCAGAAATAGAAGGAAGCGTTCGTGAATCACATTGAGGCTGTCGGGAGCTGAACTTGAATCCTGCTAGTTTCACTCGTATATTTCAGATATCTATCCCTATCCCTGGAGTGTTATTACTAGGTGCCATTAATGGATGTCCTTCCATCCATATATTATTTATGTTTTATTAGATTGCCTACACTTAGTCTTATTCTGTTGGTAGGCAAAATATCTATATGATATGTAATTATGGATGCTATGATGGAGCCAATATATTATGATGTGATGTTTGTAAATTCCTATGTGTCTTTTAAATTTTGCTAAATCATTCACGTTAAGCGGCTCACGTTTTCAATTATGTTTAAAAAAAAAAATGGCTCGTAATTTCACTAAGTATTTTCAAAGCATGATTAAGGAACTGAAGCAAAGAGTAAAGTCTAGTAATTAATCAAATCCTGCCTAGGTGTATTGGGTTAATTATTAGGGTGTTACAAAACATACGACACACATAAATATTTATCATTGAATGTTGATATCATTTTAATAGTATTAAATAAATATATGATATTAGAATTTTTAGCAATTACTTACTTTTTACTATATACTTTTAAAAATTGTTCGACATCTCCATAGATAAAAAATAAAATAATTCATTGTACTGAATTAATTTAAAAAAAGCTGATGAAGTTGTGAAGCTGATGCGTAGTGTTGACATGTGGAGTCATTAATCATTTTACATACATCTCATTTTCCTCTAAACATGTACTACGTCAGTCTGTATGTCTTCTTGTTCTTCTTCTTTTTGCTTAGTGATGAGTCTACATGTCATTAACCTTTAATTTATATATATTTATTTATATATATTCTAGGTTACCTGATGACATTGTTCGGTTATTGGAGGAAGCTAGATAGTATATGGAATATATATAAAAATATATATATAGTAAAAGTAAGTGATTGTAAAAAAAAATCTTAATATCATATGTTTATTTGATATTTGTAAATGATATGAATATTAAATTATAAAACATCAATGTGTGTGTCATATACTTTGACTTCGTAATTTATTTTTATAATTTTTATAATTATTCATTCTTCCTCATTTACCATTTTTCTAAAATATTTACTATTATATTGTTTAGATAATTATTTTCTTAAGAAACATTTAAAGAAAATAATTCAACATAAATGTTTAAACTAAAAATGTTAATGTCAAATACTTGTAATATTTAGTGCCTAGGTCAATATTAAATGTATTTAATTAATTAAATTATTTGTTAATTAAATTAAGAATAATAACCTTTTTTATATATATCATTATGATGATTAATAAATAATTGTTAACTAGCTATTCTTTTAGTTAAAATAGAATAAAGACAATTTGATCAAATTTAATAAAGATTAGTGTTAATGAGAGTGACAATAGTCAAAATAGAGTGGCAATAGCCACTCCCTATCTATTTCTATAAATCCAATCATAATACATGAGTCCTATTTTGAATATCAAAATATCTTTTCTCTTTCATTTGCATAGGGAAGTGAATTGTTATCATTTGGCTTATTGTATTCCTCTATCTAAATTTATACTATGTTGAGCTTGAACTAATAATTCTCCTTCTTCTTCTTTTCATTATTTGCTCATTCATATTTTTATCTCCGTATAAAAATATTTGCTGCCTTGTTGGCTTATCCGTACACATAACCATACTAACTAATCACTATAAGCATAGGCAGAGGGAAAAGAGACCACAAGTGCCATGGTCCCCCAAATTTTATATTTTTATTATATAATTATATGTATATTTTATATTTTAGCTCATTTGGAAAAGTAATCATATCTACAATAATATACATAATAAATAATAGAAGTTTTGATATAATAGCATATATAGTAAGGAAATATGAAACATATAAATGTCTATAAATATATTTTTTAAGGTTTTTCTCTTATTAACTCTTTTAATTCATTTAGTGGAGTTGCTAATTACGAATTAATTATTTATGATGCCCTATTTTGATATTAAATGATATATTGATACATATTTTTTTTGGGTTGAGTGAGATATATTTAAAAGAAAAGTAATTATTTGTTAAGAGAAAAGATATAATGAATAATGAAATAAATTCTAATTTACTAATAATTTGAATAAAAAATTATATAATGACTCATTTTATATTTTCTATATGATAATTTATTTTATTTTGTTTTATATTATTTATATTAATTAATTTATCCCCTCTCCTTTAAAATTTCTGGTTAAATTTCTGGTTCTGTCCTAACTGTAAGGACTGAACACGTTAGAAGACTACATAACCTGCCTCATATATAGTTTGAATCTAATCAATTTAATCAAATGGTCCAGTCTAAATTCTTAAAACATAAACCCACAAAAATAACTAAAATAATGCTTAGTTAGCCAAAAATTCTCAGCTGATAAACTCACGATAGCTAAGAATTTCTAAATTAGGACACGTCAAGAATGTTTTGAAAATATTTTCTTTAATTTCTTTGTTTTGTAGTCAATGTTTGGAAAATACTTTCAAGTTGACAGTTATTATTTATTATCATTTTGGACCTCATAGTCCAGTCAAAAAACTACTTTCAAAGGGATACTGAAGAGCTGCGTCGTACATCTGTTTTAAACAAACTTAACACGTCATTCATATCATTAACTGTTTAAATTCATACTGTAAAATTAAAATAACCTTTCTCTTTTCTTTCCTTTTTAATTCGTTGAAAGAGAGAAAATATTAATTGTTGAATTTGTAGATAAATATAAAAGAGGAGGAGGAGTGATTGACAAAATGACACCTAAAACAATGGTGAAAAAAGGGTGGTTTTGAAAGTTGAAACTTCCCGTAAATATGTTTGTGAATTTGAATTTAAAAAAAAAAAATGAAGAGGACAAAATGATTTGTACTTCAAAGATAAGATGTTAAAATTTTATACAAAATATTATGTTGAGCCATCTGCACATATGTAGTCTTAAAATTTCGTGCTCTAGATGTCTAATCTTGAATATGAAAAGCGTATGCTGATTCTCACGTTGGTTAGGCATATAAATAGACAGGCAATTTTCAGAGGGGAAGAAAAAAAAACACTTGGCATTTGGCAATCCTTCTTCTTTTAACTAATTTTTGTGGTGGTGTTAGGGTTGGATTATGTCGTTCCTCTGTTCCTAATATATCAGACAACCTTTCTCATAAAATAAAAGTTCCATGAACCATCTTCAGGTGCTAATTAAAAGCCAAACATTATATGCCCGATCCAATAGCATGCAAAACGGCGTTATCTTTGGTATGAGTCCATTATTAATTAGTTGTGTCACAATCATTACTCTCATGCATAAGGCTAACACCAATTGCATTGTTGTGCTAATTTTGTTCACTTACTAGTTTAAAACACCAGATATGTTTGGTTCATTTTTTTTTCTGCTTTCTCTATAGCTGCTTATTGGTTAATTGGCTCAAGGTAAATGATGGGTCGAAAATGGGTCAACTCTTGATGAATGGCATCTTATTGAAGCTATACATGAGGTAGGTAATGCATGCAATATTCTCACCTGTACAAATAATCCAAGTACAATGTTTGCAAATGACCTGATTCTACCAATAGCCGCCCATGTGTGTTGCATAAGTTTGATTAATACAAGTATTTGCAAGTATGAAACAAACAAATAAATAAAAACATTCATCAGCCACTATAATTGAACGTTTTCAAATTAAAAATTCATATTCTTAACTACCAAAGAAATGTTCAATTCTGGGCATGAATTATAAATTTTTCAGTTTACATCAGAGGAACATTCCTATGAAATTAACCTACTTCATTACCAGACCTATAAAAAGACTAAAGTGCTCTCCCCAGCATCCAACATTCACACCCTTTACTTTCTGTGATTTCTTCAATTTACAAAAATTCAATATGGGTGTCACAACCTTTTCACATGAGTATTCCTCCCACGTTGCTCCATCACGCATGTTCAAGGCCCTGATCACAGACTCAAGCAATTTGCTTCCAAAGCTATTGCCACAGTTTATAAAAGACGTCAGCATAATACAAGGAAATGGAGAAGCTGGAACAATTGAACAAGTCAACTTTGCTGAAGGTTAGCCAAAAAGACTTAGACAAGTTAGACTGAATTGCTTTTCTGAGTTTAATTTTTATGCAAACGGTCAACCAATCAGAAGTTTTCATTTAAGTAGTGGGTGTGAATTGTCATGACTAATGTGACAATATATGGTTGGATGACTATGTAAAAAACTTACACTGTAGGTGCATAGAAATAAATCATTTTTCTACAATGCTCGATCATAATTCCTTGTCATGTTTCTCTCTTATGCAGCTAGCCCCTTCAAGTATCTGAAACACAGGATTGATGTGGTTGATAAGGACAATCTGGTGTGCAACTACACTATGATTGAAGGGGATCCACTGGGAAACAAGCTTGAGTCTATAGCTTATGAGGTGAAGTTTGAGGCCACTGGTGATGGAGGTTGCCTATGTAAAATGACAAGCAAATACAATGCCACTGGGAGATTGAAGTTAAAGAGGAAGAGGTAATGGAAGGGAGGGAAAGCTCCATTGGAATCTGCAGAGTTGTGGAAGCCTACCTGCTAGAGAATCCACAAGTCTATGCCTGATTACATTAATTAATTTTGTCATATACACATATTGATCATGAAAAATGAGATACAAATTTATTCAATTTTCAAATAAAAGTGTGCACACAAATATAGGGCACTTAGAATGTTTGCAAAGAATTGAATTCTCAATAAGTCCTTGGCATGTATAATCATCGAGGGCATGGTTTGTGGTTTGAAAAATATTTGTACTTTTGTAGTAACAAAGAGTTGAAGATTCACATTTATTTATAAACCAATAGTATCATAGTCTGATGGTACAATGTACCAAGAATGTCAATCATGTATCATACAATTAAGACTAGCTAGGCAATTCAACATTCTTTTATACAAAAGAAGGGGATTATAGTTCATAATTACTGTGAATTTCTTCTGCTTCACAGCTGGAATGGAATGTGGAGACCACCAAAGACAAATTTGTCTGTATTTGATCATTTTTATTTTCATTTTTTGTTATTTTGCATTTTAAATACCTTGCAACAATAACCAAACAAAAACATGGCAACTCAAGGCATGCATAGCCAGCTTGTATATTCCTCATGATAAAGTTTAGAGCTTGTCATTTTTTGCCCTTTACAGAAGTGCACAACGTTTTCAATCCAAAAAAGGAGGGAGATGGCCATAATTGGCCCACCCTCAAAAGGTTCATAAGAAATTCTACTATTCTATTCATTAAGGTGAAAGGTAAATAATTGACTTTTAGTGGCAATTATTAGGGTGGCATAATAAAGAGGTTAGGCCCCTTCACTAATCGCCAAATAACATAGCATGCAGACAGAATCTAAGTATATATAAAGAAGGTAATTATTCCTACCGAACTGGAAGAAACCACCACATGATGAAAGAGAATTTAAAGAAAGGACCAAAAAGTCTTAAACTGATTATGTGTGCCACTTTACTCTTCCATCGTATATAATTCAAGCCTTAACTATAGTTAAGTTCACCATAATCTTTTGCAAACTGGACCGTGTGACATAGATTTAAGAAATTTGGCTGCATAGCTGTTTTAATTGAAGAAATGAACTAAGACACTAAAGTCAACCTTTTCGTGCTACTTTATGTCACGGGCAGATCTTGTTATCATAATATGTGTTTTGTTTCTCTGGCTACATCAAGTTCCGGTTTTAATTAATGATTAATTATAAATTCTGGGTATTACTTCAAAGGACAATTTTATGGTGCAGCACTTGCACCTTTGCAATGCCCTATTGGGGTTTGCTACATATACACAACTTACAAAAGATAAAATGAATGAAATCATGAGGCAAAAAATTACAGTAGAAACTAGAAAGATAGATACAAATAGGATGATAAAATTTTTTTACCCTCTCTATTGGTAAATATATGATATTCTTTTGTATCACAAACTAGGCCATAAATAAATATATGTATTCTGAGCACTTTAGGTGAATCTACAGTTGACATTCTCTGGGACAAGCTTCATTCATGCAATTATTTGTTTTTTTCACTGTAAAACCTTCTTATAGGATCTCCCAAGTGGTCCTGTAATGGTTTTCTGTTCCACCCAAATTCTACCAATGTGAATGCATGGCTTGACCGAAACCCATGAGCATCAAGCAACTGTATTAGGGAATCTACACATAGAGGCAGTAACAACCATGAGAAAAATGATTGGATTTAATTTGTCATAACATTGATTAGCCTGCTTGTTTTACTTTGCGGGAACAGTCAAACATAGATTTGACCAACTCATATAGAAACATACTTTTTCAGAAGGGCATCTCAAACATCTGCAACCACTAAAACATCCAGGCTATAAACCATGGCAATGAAAAGAATTAGGAATTGTGTGCTACACAAAGGCTACTAAATCTGAATAACTATTTTGTAACAGATTCAAGGTAACAAGAGGAAATCCGGTGAATAAGAACTACATCATCTTTCCCACATGACTAGCTCCCATAATATTATGATGATTATGTTCAAGCTTTTGCATGTGAGATTTATAATTTTTCAAGTTCATTGTATCGTATGAAAATACTAGAATGATTAATCAAAGAGTTAAAAAAATTAGCACATTTGCTCAAAATCAAAGACTTTTATCCTGGAGGTTTCAGTTCCTGTAAGCCGCTGCCAGTAAATGTATCAAGAAGATGGGAAGGAAAAAAGAAAGAGCAACCAGTGCTAATCAATTAGTCAGGACAGAGCTAGCTATTCTAATTGGAAAATATTAATACAGACGATAAATCCTACAATAATTGCCACAGTATCAACCATGGATCTTATAATATCTATATATTTATAACTTTGATCTGTGTTTTAAATAGTTGATATATCACCGTATATAAAGTTTATCATAAACCTAAAACTATAGCAACATTACTCATTGTAATTTGCAAGTACCAGTAACAATGACATATAGTACGAAAGTAGAAATCACAAGGTGTGGCAAAGAAAGTCATTGTCCTTTGACCATGTGCCAGAGACTTCATACTTACTTATGGAATGGAGCGGTTTAAAGCCATTTATTCTTTAGGAGACTCCGATGAAGGAATAAGTTACGCAACGATGGATACCCTGATTTAGATTTTAAAAAAAAAAAAAAGTACGAAAGTAGAAAATTCAACCTGAAATCCATTTCCTATTTCCTAGGAGCAGACTTGAAAAAAAGCATGTATTTGACACATTGAAACATTTGTCTTCACGAACAGAAGTAATCATCGTTCCTCACATTGTTAGCAGAAGCTAGTTTAAGAGTCTGTGTTTGTGGTCACCTACCTTTTTAGAGAATAAAGGTAAGGTTCCTACCTTCGAAACAAGATAGACATACAACACGAAAAGCTATGTTACAAAAATCGGATCAAAATTAAACCCTATAAAGTGATGATTGTCATAATGTGAGAAAAAATCACTCTTAAATTATAAACGAGACCTCACACGACTAATTTAAGCATGATTAACTTTTCATTTTCTTATTTTACAACCATCGCAAAAAATTATAATCCATAAAAATCATATTAAAGTGTTGGTTGAACCTGGTGAGTCAATATTATATTTTGGTACCAAAAAGAAATCCCTTAGTGTGCATTTGAATGAAACAATTATAGGAGGAAATGTAATTTTTAGAAAGGTTTAAAATTCATTATGATAAAATATCTTATTATTTGGATATTTACTTAGAAGAAATTATAGAATTCAAGGAATTTTAAAAAGGAATTTTATCTATATAAAATACAGAATTTTAATTTCTACCTATAGAAAAGGAATTTTAAAAACCCCTACACGTACAAATATACGCTTTTCTTATTTTGGTAAGTCTTAATTTTATTATATTTTATTATGATTTCTTTATATTATATTTATGAGATTTTTGTTTAATGTTACTTTTAATTTATTTTGTTGCATTTCAAATTTTTTAATATTCAGTTTATATTACATGATATTATATTTATATATTATTCTATTTTATTTATATAACAATTAAATTTTATAATTTAAATTTAAAATATTTTGTGAATGAAATTTAAGATAATTTATAAAATATAAACTCATTATAATTGATTTTAAATTGGTTAAATTTTGATTATTAATAAAAAAGAACTTATTTTAAAAAATATATTATGCTTTTCAAATAAATATGTTAAAATCAAGGTAATGTAATTACCATCACAAACAAAGTATCTTACAAATGAAGTAAATGTAATTGTCTATCCAAATAAAAAATTTAAAAATTGAAGGAAATTTAATTGAAGCATTTTAATTTCCTAACACTTTAAATTCCCTTGGATTTTGGTATAGATATTTTTGCTTCAATCACGGTTGAATCACAGATTGAATCAATTAAATCAATTGAACCATAAACCATATGCGTCACTAGTTTAATTTCCAGATCGATTTTTAAATATTGCCTAAAGAACAGATCACTATTTTAACTTACAAGAATCAAATTGCAATAGTAGTTGATACAGTAGAAAGCGAATTGCACTGAAGACCAAAGTTCTGAACCCATTATTAAAGCAATTAATTTTGATACCTTTTGCATTGTCATCTAATTATAGTTTTATATTTATAAGACTTATAAAATAACAAATGATTGAGTCAAATATTTTTATTAATATGGTAATACATATTTGTGTAAACAAATTTTAGACTGACATTATATATAATTTAAATTCACTATTAAGAGAACTTTTCAGTCGGATAATGGCAGATAAATTATTTTGACATCAGTTTTTCTAGACATATCCAAACCATCAAATAACAGAAATCACTGTTTTTCGTTTTTCTGCAAATTAAAAATTGTCATTTTATAAACTCATCATCATGATATTTCTTGTGATAAAAGGATTCCTATGGAGTGGATATCCTTCTCCAAGGAAAAAAGCTACTTTGGTCTTTTTGACCGATGTATGCATGCTACCATGTGTTTGCCAATCTCCTATCGCCACCCTAAGTGGTCGGTTTGGATATCCTAGCTGCAAATCATTCACCCTATGGATGCCCAAGATGCCATCCATCATAAAGTAAATTCCCTTTTGTTCAGCATTACAAATAATTTTAGGTGTGTTTGGTTATGGATAAAATGAGGTATATATTGATATTTATTTATAAAAATTTATACCTCATTTTTCTTAGAATAATTCTAAATCATCCTATGAATTATTCCTATAAATCTTCCCATCTACTAAATAAAGTATGTGTTTCTCAGTTTTTGAATTTTCAATACATTAATTGCATTTATGTTTTTATTTGTTTAGTATTAGCAGGATTTGTTGGGAGATTTTTAGAATAGTATAGCAAAACTCTTTATATCATAACCAAACATACCCTTAATAATGTATATATATGAAAAAATACCCTTAATATACCCTCTTTCTGATCACACCCTCTCCCATTTCTAACATAAAATTCTCTTCTCTAATCTAAATTTAGGCAATGACTTTCATGGACTAATTAAGCAATATCATTTCTTTTATTTCTCCCTTCCCAAGCCAAAGAGATTCCTCGCATGTCCCACATATTTTGCCTTTTACATATTCCCTGCTGTCCATATACAAATAGAATGCCACTCACAATATTCTTCTCAGCCATGATCTACTGCTTTCATACAAAACACATCTCTGTGGTTTCTCTTAATTCCACAGCTCCATGGTTCCAGAATTACAGGTAAGGCACCCCAAAATCCATGCATATATACTAATCAACAACAACATGTCAATAACGCAATTATGGCTTCCACATCAATTTACACACAAATGGCAAGAACTCTTTCTAAGAGTGACTAATATCCATATATCAAATATGCAGAAACCTCAAATCACAGAGATACATGTCCGAATGGACTGTAACGGATGCGTGCAGAAGATCAAGAAAGCACTCAGTGGCATCAATGGTAAGCATGTGACATGATTTCCCTACAAACTGATGCTGCTACATGCAAGAATTAGCAATCACCTCACTAACCATTTGATAAAACTCATCACTTCTTGCAGGTATATATAATCTCTATATTGACTACCCTCAACAGAAAATAACAATTGTGGGTGGGCAGACCAGAAAAGATTGTCAAGGCAATCAAGAAGACAAGGAAGACGGCCACCATTTGCAATATAGAACCAATTGAGTCATCGCCATCGCTGCAACAAACAGAACCATCATCTCAGCCAACAGAACAAGAGCATGAAGGAAATGCAGAAGCACCTGAACAAGCAGAAGCAACACAACCACATCCCACAGAAGAAGCTCCACCAGCTCAAGCAGGCCCCCCAGAGGAACCCCCAAAAGACACACCACTGCATGAACGGCCGCCACCCGATGCGACTCCATCGCCAACACCTGCAGAGAATAATGCATGCCAGCAGCCACCTAGCACCCCAAGAACTAGAAATGTTGGAGAGGTTCATGTGATTCACCAGCACCCACCACCTAACTATGGAAACAGATATGGTTATGGCCAGAGCTATGTGGGGCACTGGGATAGATACCATAATAGCCCTGTATTTGTACAAGAGCCACCTCAACCAATACATGCGACACACAGCTATAATGCTTACAGGCCATCACCTTATGTCACTGAATATGAGTATGTCAGGTCACCACCAAGGCACACACATTACAATAGAATGGAATACTACAGTGGAGACTACTACTACCACAATGCCAATGGCTATGGCAATGGAAACATCACATCCATGTTCAGTGATGAGAATCCAAATGCATGTAGGATAGTCTAGGAGAAAGAACATTAAGAGCTACTTATGAAAGTAATAGAATTCTTCTGATTTCATGTGTCTTGATGAGCGAGTTAATGGCAAACTAGTAAAACAATATAATTTCTATGCCTGATTACATTAATTAATTTTGTCATATACACATATTGATCATGAAAAATGAGATACAAATTTATTCAATTTTCAAATAAAAGTGTGCACACAAATATAGGGCACTTAGAATGTTTGCAAAGAATTGAATTCTCAATAAGTCCTTGGCATGTATAATCATCGAGGGCATGGTTTGTGGTTTGAAAAAATATTTGTACTTTTGTAGTAACAAAGAGTTGAAGATTCACATTTATTTATAAACCAATAGTATCATAGTCTGATGGTACAATGTACCAAGAATGTCAATCATGTATCATACAATTAAGACTAGCTCGGCAATTCAACATTCTTTTATACAAAAGAAGGGGATTATAGTTCATAATTACTGTGAATTTCTTCTGCTTCACAGCTGGAATGGAATGTGGAGACCACCAAAGACAAATTTGTCTGTATTTGATCATTTTTATTTTCATTTTTTGTTATTTTGCATTTTAAATACCTTGCAACAATAACCAAACAAAAACATGGCAACTCAAGGCATGCATAGCCAGCTTGTATATTCCTCATGATAAAGTTTAGAGCTCATTTTTTGCCCTTTACAGAAGTGCACAACGTTTTCAATCCAAAAAAGGAGGTAGATGGCCATAATTGGCCCACCCTCAAAAGGTTCATAAGAAATTCTACTATTCTATTCATTAAGGTGAAAGGTAAAGAATTGACTTTTAGTGGCAATTATTAGGGTGGCATAATAAAGAGGTTAGGCCCCTTCACTAATCGCCAAATAACATAGCATGCAGACAGAATCTAAGTATATATAAAGAAGGTAATTATTCCTACCGAACTCGGAAGAAACCACCACATGATGAAAGAGAATTTAAAGAAAGGACCAAAAAGTCTTAAACTGATTATGTGTGCCACTTTACTCTTCCATCGTAGATAATTCAAGCCTTAACTATAGTTAAGTTCACCATAATCTTTTGCAAACTGGACCGTGTGACAGAGATTTAAGAAATTTGGCTGCATAGCTGTTTTAATTGAAGAAATGAACCAAGACACTAAAGTCAACCTTTTCGTGCTACTTTATGTCACGGGCAGATCTTGTTATCATAATATGTGTTTTGTTTCTCTGGCTACATCAAGTTCGGGTTTTAATTAATGATTAATTATAAATTCTGGGTATTACTTCAAAAGGACAATTTTATGGTGCAGCACTTGCACCTATGCAATGGCCTATTGGGTTTGCTACATATACACAACTTACAAAAGATAAAATGAATGAAATCATGAGGCAAAAAATTACAGTAGAAACTAGAAAGATAGATACAAATAGGATGATACAATTTTTTTACCCTCTCTATTGGTAAATATATGATATTCTTTTGTATCACAAACTAGGCCATAAATAAATATATGTATTCTGAGCACTTTAGGTGAATCTACAGTTGACATTCTCTGGGACAAGCTTCATTCGTGCAATTATTTGTTTTTTTCACTGTAAAACCTTCTTATAGGATCTCCCCAAGTGGTCCTGTAATGGTTTTCTGTTCCACCCAAATTCTACCAATGTGAATGCATGGCTTGACCGAAACCCATGAGCATCAAGCAACTGTATTAGGAATCTACACATAGAGGCAGTAACAACCATGAGAAAAATGATTGGATTTAATTTGTCATAATATTGATTAGCCTGCTTGTTTTACTTTGCGGGAACAGTTAAACGTAGATTTGACCAACTCATATAGAAACATACTTTTCTGTAACTTCTTTAACAGCCTGCAACCACTAAAACAACCAGGCTATAAACCATGGCAATGAAAAGAATTACGGAATTGCGTGCTACATAAAGACTACTAAATCTGAATAACTATTTTGTAACAGATTCAAGGTAACAAGAGGAAATCCGGTGAATAAGAACTATACCATCTTTTCCCACATGACTAGCTCCCATAATATTATGATGATTATGTTCAAGCTTTTGCATGTGAGATTTATAATTTTTCAAGTTCATTGTATCGTATGAAAAATACTAGAATGATTAATCAAAGAGCAAAAAAAAATTAGCACATTTGCTCAAAATCAAAGACTTTTATCCTGGAGGTTTCAGTTCCTGTAAGCCGCTGCCAGTAAATGTATCAAGAAGCTGGGAAGGAAAAGAAAGAGGAACCAGTGCTAATCAAATTAGTCAGGACAGAGCTAGCTATTCTAATTGGAAAATATTAATACAGACGATAAATCCTACAATAATTGCCACAATATCAACCATTGATCTTATAATATCTATATATTTATAACTTTGACTTGTATTTTAAATAGTTGATATATTACCATATATAAAGTTTATCCTAAACCTAAAACTATAGCAACATTACTCATTGTAATTTGCAATTACCAGTAACAAGGATATATAGTAAGAAAGCAAAAATCACAAGGTGTGGCATAGAAGTAGCTCACATTGTCCTTTGGCCATGTGGTTAGGGGTTTGATCTTCACTTATGAATGCGCATTCGTGACTTAATCGTTTGTCCTCAGAGAGATCCCGCGATTAAGAAGATTAGTCAACCTGCGACCTTGGAAACCCTGATTAGATTTTAAAAAAATAGTACCCAAGTAGAAAATTCAGCCTGAAATCCATTTTCCTATTTCTAGGGGCAGACTTGAAAAAAAGCATGCATTTGACACATTGAAACATTTGTCTTCACGAACCGAAGTAATCATCGTTCCTCACATCGTTAGCAGAAGCTAGTTTAAGAGTCTGTGTTTGTGGTCACCTACCTTTTGAGAGAATAAAGGTAAGGTTCCTACCTTCGAAACAAGATAGACATACAACACCTAAAAGCTATGTTACAAAAATCGGATCAAAATTAAACCCTATAAAGTGATGATTGTCATAATGTGAGAAAAAATCACCCTTAAATTATAAACGAGACCTCACACGATTAATTTAAGCATGATTAACTTTTCATTTTTTTATTTTACACCATCGTAAAAAATTATAATCCATAAAAATCATATTAAAGTGTTGGTTGAACCTGTGAGTCAATATTATATTTTGGTACCTAAAAGAAATCCCTTAGTGTGCATTTGGATAAAGCAATTATAGAGGAAAATGTAATTTTTAAAAGGATTTAAAATTTATCATAATAAAATATCTTATTTGGATATTTACTTAGAAGAAATTGTAAAATTCAAGGGATTTTAAAAATTTTTTTTATCTATGTAAAATATAGAATTTTAATTCCTACCTATAGAAGAAATTTTGAAAATCCTACACGTACAAGTATATGCTTTTCTTATTTTGGTAAGTCTTCTTTTATTATATTCTATTATGATTTCTTTATATTATATTTATGAGATTTTTGTTTAATGTTACTTTTAATTCATTTTATTGCATTTCAAATTTTTTAATATTCAGTTTATATTACATGATATTATATTTATGTATCATTCCATTTTATTTATATAACAATTAAATTGTATAATTCAAATTTAAAATATTTTGTGAATGAAATTTAAGAATTTATAAGATATAAACTCATTATAATTAATTTTAGATTGGTTAAATTTTGATTATTAATTAAAAAAAACTTATTTTAAAAAATACATTATGCTTTTCAAATAAAATATGTTAAAATCAAGGTAATGTAATTACCTTATGAAACAAAGTATTTTACAAATGAAGGAAATGTAATTATCTATCCAAATAAAAAATTTAAAAATTGAAGAAACTTTAATTGAAGCATTTTAATTTCCTAACACTTTAAATTCCCTTGGATTTTGGTATAGATATTTTCGCTTCAATCACGGTTGAATCACAGATTGAATCAATTAAATCAATTGAACCATAAACCATATGCGTCACTAGTTTAATTTCCAGATCGATTTTTAAATATTGCCTAAAGAACAGATCACTATTTTAACTTACAAGAATCGAATTGCAATAGTGGTTGATACAGTAGAAAGCGAATTGCACTGAAGACCAAAGTTCTAAACCCATTATTAAAGCAATTAATTTTGATACACTTTACATTGTCATCTAATTATAGATTTATATTTGTAAGACTTATAAAATAACAAAAGATTGAGTCAAATATTTTTATTAACATGGTAATACATATTTGTGTAAACAAATTTTACACTGACATTATATATATTTAAATTCACTATTAAAGGAACTTTTCAGTCGGATAATGGCAGATAAATTATTTTTACATCAGTTTTTCTAGACATATCCAAACCATAAAATAACAGAAATCACTGTTTTTCGTTTTTCTGCAAATTAAAAATTGTCATTTTATAAACTCATCATCATGATATTTCTTGTGATAAAAGGATTCCATCCTATGGAGTGGATATCCTTCTCCAAGGAAAAAAGCTACTTTGGTCTTTTTGACCGATGTATGCATGTTACCATGTGTTTGCCAATCTCCTATCGCCACCCTAAGTGGTCGGTTTGCATATCCTAGCTGCAAATCATTCACCATATGGATGCCCAAGATGCCATCCATCATAAAGTAAATTCCCTTTTGTTCAGCGTTACAAATAATTTTTGGTGTGTTTGGTTATGAGATAAAATGAGGTATATATATGATATTTATTTATAAAAATTTACACCTTATTTTTTCTTAGAATAATTCTAAATCATCCTATGAATTATTCCTATAAATCTTCTCATCTACTAAATAAAGTAAGTGTTTCTCATTTTTGAATTTTCAATACATTAATTGCATTTATGTTTTTATTTGTTTTAGTATTAGGAGGATTTGTAGGGAAATTTTTCAATAGTATAGCAAAACTCTTTATATCATAACCAAACATACCCTTAATAATGTATATATATGAAAAAATACCCTAATATACCATCTTTCCGATCACACCCTCTCCCATTTCTAACATTCTACTCAATTCCATTATTTACATATACCCTATATATATATATATATATATATATATATATAAGTTATCTAAATTTCACACATCATTTATCTATAGAAAAAGTAAAATTCTCTTCTCTAATCTAAGCTTAGGCAATGACTTTCATGGACTAATTAAGCAATATCATTTCTCTTTTATTTCTCCCTTCCCAAGCCAAAAAGAGATTCCTTGCATGTCCCACATATTTTACATATTCCCTGCTGTCCATATACAAATAGAATGCCACTCACAATATTCTTCTCAGCCATGATCTACTGCTTTCATACAAAACACATCTCTTTGGTTTCTCTTAATTCCACAGCTCCATGGTTCCAGAATTACAGGTAAGGCACCCCAAAATCCATGCATATATACTAATCAACAACAACATGTCAATAATGCAATTATGGCTTCCACATCAATTTACATACAAATGGCAAGAACTCTTTCTAAGAGTGACTAATATCCATATATCAAATATGCAGAAACCTCAAATCACAGAGATACATGTCCGAATGGACTGTAACGGATGCGTGCAGAAGATCAAGAAAGCACTCAGTGGCATCAATGGTAAGCATGTGACATGGTTTCCCTACAAACTGATGCTGCTACATGCAAGAATTAGCAATCACCTCACTAACCATTTGATAAAACTCATCACTTCTTGCAGGTATATATAATCTCTATATTGACTACCCTCAACAGAAAATAACAATTGTGGGTGGGTATACCAGAAAAGATTGTCAAGGCAATCAAGAAGACAAGGAAGACGGCCACCATTTGCAATATAGAACCAATTGAGTCATCGCCATCGCTGCAACAACACAACCATCATCTCAGCCAACAGAACAAGAGCATGAAGGAAATGCAGAAGCACCTGAACAAGCAGAAGCAACACAACCACATCCCACAGAAGAAGCTCCACCAGCTCAAGCAGGCCCCCCAGAGGAACCCCCAAAAGACACACCACTGCATGAACGGCCGCCACCCGATGCGACTCCATCGCCAACACCTGCAGAGAATAATGCATGCCAGCAGCCACCTAGCACCCCAAGAACTAGAAATGTTGGAGAGGTTCATGTGATTCACCAGCATCCACCACCTAACTATGGAAACAGATATGGTTATGGCCAGAGCTATGTGGGGCACTGGGATAGATACCATAATAGCCCTGTATTTGTACAAGAGCCACCTCAACCAATACATGTGACACACAGCTATAATGCTTACAGGCCATCACCTTATGTCACTGAATATGAGTATGTCAGGTCACCACCAAGGCACACACATTACAATAGAATGGAATACTACAGTGGAGACTACTACTACCACAATGCCAATGGCTATGGCAATGGAAACATCACATCCATGTTCAGTGATGAGAATCCAAATGCATGTAGGATAGTCTAGAAGAAAGAACATTAAGAGCTACTTATGAAGTAAATAGAATTCTTCTGATTTCATTTGTCTTGATGAGCGAGTTAATGGCAAACTAGTAAAACAATATAATTTGAGAAAAGAAAAATGGAAATGTAATTTTTTGTGTGCATGTGAGGATGGAAAAACAAGAACCAGATTCTTATCTTTTTGGGGTGCCAGAAGAATTGATTCTAGATTCCTTTCTAAAAGAAAACAACAGACTACCTTATATCTCATAAAACAAAACGTAAGCATATATTCACCAAAATATTTGGCTTGGAGCTCTCCTATTGTTTCCTTATTTGAAAACTTAGGGCTGTTTCTTTACTGTCTTCATTTACATGCTTTCAATTTTTATGATTTTGTAAAAGAAATACTAAAAATATAAAAATAATAAAATTATATTTTCAGTTTTCATTTCCTATTTTTCATTATTTACTTCATAAAATTATGAAAATAGAAATAACGAGAAATGAAAATAAAAAATCAAAACTGAAACCAATCAGATTCCCTAGCTTTCAATGATTCAAGAGCAATCCTAGAAATGAAAACAAGCTCTAGTATAGAATGAATTCCTTGTCCAACATGATGATTCCCATCCCTGCTAAATCCATTCATCTAATAGCAGAATAGTGTTTCTCTGAATAAAATTATGCATTCTGTAATGTACTTAATTACATCAAATAAAAATGGACCATACTTTTCTAACACCATACAAATACTAATTATAATTCACCATAACAAATTTCTGCATTCACTTTTTTTTGGTGTCTATTTTACAATTTCAGATATTCTTCTTAGATGTGAGCATGCTTCAACTCACATCCATAAAGTGTTCAAAGCACTTGGGATCTTCTGATACCTTACATTTAACAGCCTTAGAAGGAACAGATTCATGGTTATATGCAAAATAAACAACAGCAATTAGATTTCAGCTTGAACTGCCTAGAAGCTAAATTGATTTAGCCATTTCTTGATAACAACAACAAATATTTGGGATATAATAATTTATGTTTGCTTACCAATAAAATTACATGATTTAGGGACTGTTAAAAAAATGAAACGAACATGGATAACATCAATATTTCTTTTTATCAGAAAGGAACTGGGTATATGGCAACAAAGTTATGAAAACAAGTTACACAGCAGAGCTGTTCCATGGAATAATCCAATATGAGGGCCCATCTCTAGAGCATATGTGATCTTATATAATACATTGAGAATTAGTAATGTCACAGCAAAATGTCATAAATTTTTATAAAAGGACAAGCCAATCCACGAGACTTACATCGTATAGGTCTGAAGGCTGAGTATGCAACCTTACCCTCGCTTTATGGAGAGAGAACATTTCCAAGATTTGAACATGTGAGGTAGGAAGTCGTACATAGCAACTTAATCTGAGTTCATCCTCTAAAATGTCATAAATTTCTATGTTGAAAAAAAAAAAAAAAACAGATGGAAGCCAAAAACCAACGAACATTTTGCCACTGGAACTGCAATTTAAGATTGTAAGAATAATAACATCACTATTAAGATGTGGAGAATTATGGCTCAAAGTTGAACTTTCTGTAATTGAAGTATCACCCAAATCCACTACATGCTTTACAGTGAAATCACAATGGCAAAAGTAAATTATCAAATTTTGAGTCCTCCTGTGGCGGCACTACCAAAATTTCCTTACACATGAATGAAGAAATGAAGCTGTACAAATAATGTGCAGGTTGCAACATGGAAGAACGCAAATCTAAAGGATGAAAAAATGAATAATCCGGACAACTGTCTTATTGGAAAAAATGTGGCCTAATCTTGGATGGCAAACGGCCATTCACTTTTTCATCAACATCATGCAGGGCACTCAAGAATATGAATCTTCTGTTGAGAAAGGATAATCACAGCACTGAAGCTTTTCTTCCACTGATACTCAGGAGGTAGAAACAGGATGAGGAAGAATTTGCAGGGTTCCCAAGTTCTGGACAAGGTTCCGGGTGGACAGAGTCTGAAAATCCCGAGACATTTGAGCATTCCCAGGTAAGTGGAGAAATAGAATTTGTAGACAAGGATACATTGGAAAGGCATATGTTAGTGAAGGGGGATTCCTCTATTCCAGCAAAGCTTCCAGCAATGGTGATGTTTGTGCCAGTAACATCCTTCAAGGTGATGTAATTCAATCGCGGGAGAGCATTTGGATCAAACTTGTCATCAGGATGAGACCCGCAATGACCTGTGGCAGTAATTGCAGTATAGACATTATCCATTTGTATGTCAGATATGACAATTTTTTCATATAGCCGCCTCTTCCTTTGGTGGTTCTAAACCCAATGCCACTATTTGAGTCAAAAGATGAGCATGCTCCACAAGAACATTTGAAATACCACCAGACATGTCGCTGCCAAATGCAAGAGTAGAGCCAGAAAATGCATTTAGATGCACCCTTCTGATGTGCACATTCTCAGTGGGCCTGCCATAGGCAATGCCATATTCATCCCAGCCACTTTTGAGGGAAATTGCATCATATCCCATGGAAACAATACAATCTTCTATACAAACACTATCAGAAGAATCTGAAAAACATGAAGTGCACAAAAGTTAGCTAAGTGACCCTCACTGAAGCTTAGTTAACTACTGATATTTAAGAAGCAATGTCATTCTCAGAATGTAACAAACCTGGAACTATACCAACAGTATAAGGAGATTCTGGAGGACCAGAAATTGAAATATTTTGAATAAGTACATGGCTGCATCACATTACACATAACCAAATCAGTAAGACTTTATTCTTTTTCTGAAAACTAAGTATTGTTTCATTTAATGTCTAGAAGAACAAACCTGCAATAAACTGGGTGGATGCTATATGCAGGGGCATTCAAGATCGTAAGATTTGAAACTACCACATAATCAGATGCTACAAGTTCAACCAGATGAGGACGGCTGTGATTCAGGGTATGAGACCTAAACCACTCCCACCAAACAGATCCCATGCCATCAATGGTTCCATTGTTACCTGGAGAAGTACATAACATAAAGATATGAGAGGTCGTTCCAGGAAAAAGATCCATGAGAAAGAGAAAAGTTGTGGGAAGGCTTGCTGGAAAGAGACAAAAAAAGCTTAGTGGAAGAGAAAACCTGTTACAACCACATCATGTAACTTGTATCCATTAATCAAGCTCTGATATCTGCCTCCGGGAACTTCGAGCCCTCGACCATAAGAAGGTAAGGGTTCAACAACATCCCAATGTAATGGATCCTAAACAATCAAGAAATACTTGTAAAAACCAAATCCAAAGAAAAATCACTATCTCTATGAACAAGAGATCACAGCAAAAAAGACAGGACTAATCAAAAGCTAGTGAAAAAAGAAGCAAGAGGCAAAATACCTGAGATCCAATAATGACAGCACCTTTTTCCAAAAAGAGAGTAAGATGGCTTGTGAGATTGAAACTACCAGTGAGCCATTTTCCGGCCGGCACGTATAGCTGAGCACCACCTTTGTCAGCAAAGGACTTGAGATAGAAGACAGCATTCTGGAATGCGAGAGTATTCAGTGTTTTACCATCTCCAACAGCTCCAAACTCCAAAATTGAGACACTGTGTGGTCTTGGATCTAGTGCTGGATGCAGACCACATTGCCGCCGCCATTGCCATAAACTCTCCCGGCATTGCTCCACGCCAGCAGCAAGAGCAATGCCACCTGAAAGAGGGTAGAAAAAGGAAAATGCAATCCACTGATTCTCAGAAGACATCCTACAAATACAATAATTAATCACAGGATTATATCCCAGATTAAGACTAAACAGAGAGAGCCAAAACACAACAACTAGGGACACAGAATCTCTTCTCTATGCAAATGATTCACTTCAGATTGAGATAAAGCTTAAAAGTATATCTGAAACGAGAATCCGCAACCACTGAAGTGAAACAGAAGAGTGAAGAAATTCAAAGCAAAAACAATGAAACAAATGAACAAACAAAGCACAATGCTTATCTCCATTATAAAAACGCATGATGTAATTAGCACTACACGCCAATGAATTGATAACAGCTGAAAATGACTTAGAACTTCAAAGAGGGTGCCTAGTCAAAAGAAAGTTGACACAAGAATGCAAGTTTATCAGATCAAAAGGAGCAGAATTCGATTGAAGAACCACCATTGACAGCACTTACCATTGCCATATGCACATGAAAAAGGAACAAAACCAGACCCAAATAGAGTCACAAACACAGAAAATGGCCCATATGAATGGAACACACAAACTTCGACTCAAACAAGTAAAATCCAACCAAAAATTTCAACTTGAGAAGTCCCTTCTGAGTAGTAATCAACAAAAAGCAATCAAGTCCCGGAATCCCAATATTTCGGCATAAGGGTCAAAAAACGAAGAAGAGAGCAAAACACAAAAAAGAAACACACAGGAACAAAAATGAAACCAAAGAAACGTACTTACAAGCATCTTCTTGAGTCAAAGCTGGCAAAAGGATCAGGGACAAAGGGAGACAAGAACCGGCACTAGTGCCAAAGCAAACAAGAAGTAACCAAAAAAAAAAATTGCAGATGAAGCAGAAAGAGAGCGAGAGAGAGAGAGGAGAGAAGGGAAAAAGGAGGAGGAAGAAGAACCAGCCACAGGAAAAGATGCAGCTTTATGCAGTTTTTGTAAGTATTATTATAAGCATTAATCATGTAAATGACAAGGAAAGGAGAGAAGATTAATGGTCCTTTCACACATAACATGTACAAATGTTTTGTAAGAAAAATAGAATCTTTTTTAATAGGAAATGAAAATAAGAGACGTCTAGTAGTACCACAAAAATGACAGCTTGTTCCACGTATTAAATATAATATGTAAAATATCATATACTATATATAATATATTGCTGAGTTAAATATATTTTTACTTTAAGAAAATATATATCCAATTTTGTATTAATTCTTGTAAAACTTTTTGTTTGATTTTAGTCTATTATTTTTTAAAAATTTACATATTTAATCTCTAAATAATTCCAACAATAGGTATGGGAAAAAAAAACAATTGTTTAAGTTTTCGAAATAAGTTTAGATCATTTCTAAAAAATATGAAATAAAATAAAAAAATTACAAAAGTTAAAACTAAGTTTGATATATTTTTAAAGGAAATATATACAAGCTTAGTTTTAGATATGTATAAGAGAAAAAGAGGCGCAACAAATCAAGGACGAGGATCATAAAAAGAAGGAAAAAATAATAAATTAATTGCTAATAACTGGTTATTGCCCTGTTAATTGAACATGATTAATAACGTCTCTCGCCGACAAAATCGTTTGAAACGGCCCTCTTTATTTGCTGTGGCTGCAGTACATAATTGTTAGGAGAGAGAGAGAGAGAAGAAGAAAAAAAAACGAAAGGGCTCACGTTTGTGTTTTTGTGTCATTTTATATCATTGTGTCATGTTGTGTTTGTTTTTTTTTTCCTCTTCCGTTTTTACATGTCTGAGATTTACCAGGCAAATTTAGTGGCTCAGTACGAACAAGGTTTGTGCTCAGTTTTGCATTCGCAAGATGCTGATTAGGAGCTGAGAACACATGTACTTTAATGACATGGGTTTGTGGGGAATGATAAGCGTGATTGCATGTTGTGCTGTGGGTGCCACGTGGCGGTATTGGGGGCGAGAGTGGTCATTTCCGTGAGGGGCTGGGTTGTGTGACACGTGGGGTGGTAGGAGGGAGGGAGTGAGCGAAGTGTCGTGGCCCGGTGGGTGAGGCTAATGACTTGAGAGATTCAAAATAAATGTCATTTATTTTTTTTATAAATTTATAAATTAATGTATTTGAATATAATTATATACATGTATATTAATTTATAAATAAAAAATATTATTTATATTTATCATATATAAAATACCATAATAACTCATATTCCATCTAATAATAAGTTGAATGTAATGATACCTCTTCATATATGAATACAATAACATAACTCTTTATAAATTTATAAAAAAAGTTAAAGATCTTTATTTTAAAATAGATTGAATAAATAGCCAAAATGGTCAATCATAAGTATATAAGAACAAATTAATTAATCAAAATTTAAAAATTTTATATTTTAAAAAAGGACAAATTAATCATTCTCTACAAATCTATACAATATTTTTTTAATTATACAAATATGTACAAATGAATCAATTTATACTCTTTTATAAATTGTGAAAAATAAAAAAAATGACATGAATCTTTTAAATTCAAAATTAATTTTTTTTAAATATATTATATTAGAGAGTAAATTAGTAAATTCCTAAATTAGTCTTAGATAATTTCAATGTTTGAACAAGTTAATGATAATAATCAAAAATGTCAACTTGTTCCTGACAATATTAAAAATTAGACACTCAATAATATCTGGATAAAAAATATTAATAGTGTTAGTGATAATTTTATTACTGGATAAATTGGTGATTGTGGTGGTAATGAAGAGGATGAAAGAATGAAGTGAATAAAAGATAAAATTTTTTTTTGTGTAAATGATATTAGGGATCAATTTATTTGATAATAAAATTTTCACTAATGTTATTAATATTTTTCATTGAGTGATCACTAAGTATTCAATTTTTAATATTATCAGGAATGAAGTTGATATTTTCAGTTATAAAGGACCTATTTATCTATCACTCAAATTATCAAGGACCGGGATTTACTCATTTATTTATTTGGTCTAATAAAAGTAACACAACAAGGGGAGTGCAAGGCATGGGGGCTCGGCGAATAAGGGGCGCATGTGGAGAGAGAGAGAAAGTGGGGGCCATGAATCAATGATGAAGGAGATGCTAGCCTGGACTGACTCATTCACTTGACAGAACAGAACAACATAATCAGGGACTCGGAATCTGAGACATGGACACAAGGGTTGTGCCTTTTTTTTTTTTGGTATATAAGGTTGTGCCATTTTCAGTCTAAGTAATCTTGAGTTCCATTTCACATGTCATCCGTTTCTGAGTTTTTTTTTTAAGGTCACATACATACTCTCATCGGGGCTATTCTGTACGAGTTGTTGCAAGAATGTTATAAATATGATTTTAAAATTGCTATAAAAAAATTTTAATCCATTCCAAATATGTTAATTAATTAGTTTATCAAACAAGATTTTACAATTGCTACGGGCTTTTTTAGAAATAAAATAAAATAATAAATATAGATGGATTTCCATCTATTGTGAGATTATTTACCTATATACATCAATTTGGGTTTAATAACATGGCTAACTGTGGTGAATTACATGGTTAAAACGGCTAGATGTTGGGCAAATTGCACTGAATTCACAGCCAGTTGGCCGAATTACTGCGTAATCGGCCAGATTAGCCGAATTATACTGCCTAAATCGGCCAGTGTTAGCCGAATTATGTCTCATCCTCTTATTGTTGAACGTTTTAGCGTTGCGCTATAAAAATAGCTCAAATGAATACGTTAGAAACATACGTGAGAGGAGTTCATTGGAATTTTTTTTGGTGATTGAGTGGGTGACAAAAAAAATTGGTAGGAAGATTTTTTATGCCTGTTCATAATAACTGAAGATAATTCAAAACTCACAAGATGAAATTTAATTTTGCTATCCAAATCCACCACTTATCATGTTTCATCCATGACGCTTTCTAGCTTCATGCCAAAATTTTCCACAAGTTACGTGCAAGAGATAAAGAAATAGTTCAAATGATATATCGGCTACCTATGTTGATTAGGCAAGGTGTAGTTTGTATGGAGTTGCAGGATTGAAAGTGACGATGACTTAAGGATGATGTTTGATTGTCACAACCAATCTTCTGAACTTCATGTTATGGAGGTATTCGTAACTCTAGGAGAGTTGAGATAAACTCTAGAGTAGTACTCCTGTTCAATCATTTGATGAACTTCTTTAGCTCAACCTTCTTGGATTATTTTAATGCCAAGTGCAATGGTTTCTGAAAATATTGCAAAAGTAAATGCAAAAAATGTAACGAGTGGGCCAACCTTAAGAGAATTGGTGGTGAGGTTGGTAGAAGAAGTTCAACTTGATGGTCCAATTGTCAGTATGAGCCTTACAATGATATGGGTTCTGAAGAGGAGGAACAAAGGTAAAATGTTATTTGCAATGTTACTTGTAAGTTTTTTTGGTCTAAATTTTGGGACTTAGTTTTTAGTATTATCTAAATTTTGTTGTTTTAGTGGTTGGTTTTAGTATATAATGTAGTGGTTAGCGTTTAGGGTTTTTAGTAAATAATTTAAATTCTTGTTCATGCTTTGAATATTATGATATTTTAATTATACTTTAAACTTGTAATGCTTGCAACATGATGATGATGATGTGATAATACCTGCTACCTAGAGTGAGCCTTTAACATAGTCTCTTGTGCGATCTGAAAGTCAACGGATTGGCCATTATTCAAGTTTGAATATGGAAGCAACACATGTGGCAATGGATGCAGGGTTCAGTGGTGTAGTCGGTTTTGGAGATATTGTGCAATTATCTGAGAGCACCCTTTGGAGGAATGGAGGCTTCCCAAATAAAGAGTTTGTGCTATTTGCAGTTAAAAACTATAGCATTCTAAGGGAGGGTTGAGTATAAGGTCCATGAGTCAGATCAAACAAAATATCAAGGAAAATGCAAGCATTACAGAATGGGTGCAATTAGAGCATCCGTGTGACACTTCGAGGGAAGAAGGGAGTTTAGGAGTTTGGAAGTATAATAGAGAGAGACTTGTTTAGCAAGGGAGTTTCAGTGTGACCCCCACTTGGATATTGATGTGATAACTTCTTGTATCTTTTCTATTGTTGAAGCTAACAACCATTCCTATTAGAGTGTTGTAAGCCTCAATGCATGAAAAGTATGGATTTACCGTTTCCAGGAGGCATGGCTGGCAAAACAAAAAGCCATTGCTCAAATTTATGAAGATTGGGAAGAGTCTTTTGCTAAGCTTCCGAAGTGGTTACTTGGTTTGGAGTCATTTATGCCTGGTATGTTTATATTTTATTCAAAGAGCACATTTTTTTTGCTGCTTTTTTTAATTAAATATTGTTTTTACATTCTAGTGTGTGTTAGGTACAAAATTTGAATTGTTGACGCTACCTTATTATGTGGGAGATTTGGTTGACCATTCTTGTGCGATGTTCATTTACTCTTTTGACTTTTCCCCTATGTAGAGGCTTTTAAATACTATAAGCCTTTTGTTTCAATGGATGGGACCCACTTATATGGAAAATATGGAGCTACACTACTCATGGCGATTACACAAGATGGTAATTCAAATATTTTACCTATTGCATTTGCTATCGTTGAAGGGAGACGAGAGAAGCTTGGTCATTTTTTCTGAGCAATCTTCGACGCCATGTGACACCAGGAGGGAATTCTAATAATTTCTAATGGCATGCTGCTATTAAGGCTACTTTAGATGCAGAAGGTAGTGGATGGCATCCTCCACATGCCTACCATATTTATTGTATTCGACACATTGCTTCAAATTTTGCACTTAAATTCAAGGACAAAGATGCAAAGCGAGCACTAGTAAATGCAGCATTTGAAGACACAGGCAGAGTTTGATCATTATTATGGGTTCCTAGAGTTTCCACCTTGAATTTGATGAATAGGTGCAAAGAATTCCCCTGGAAAAATGGACACAACACCAAGATGACGGCTAAAGGTATGGTCACATGACAACTAATCTATCAAAGTGTATTAATGTTGTTTTAAAGGGAGTCCATAATCTTCCAATAACTGCCTTAGTTAAGGTAACTTATTACCGTCTTGTAGCCCTATTTGTCCGAAAAGGGGGCATTGAGGCCCAAATTGCGCTGGTGCAAGGTCTAAGCCCTATTACGAGCGATTCACATTAATAGGGTAGGGGTACTATGTTTTTACCAATTTTTCAAGATCCAATCACTCATTTGTTGTACAAGAGGCCCAATTTGTTGGGAGTTCAGGCACGAACTTTAGAGTAAGACTTAAGGAGCGTTGGTACGATTGTGGGCATTTTCAAGCCCTTCATTATCCATGTCGTCATGTACTTGCAGCGTGTGAATATCTAGAGGTCCACTTTGATTGGACTTCATTTGTTGATGATGTGTATAGCTGGCAAAATGTTTTCAATGTCTATAGGATAGAGTTTGAACCTGTTTTGAATGAAACTTTTTGGCCACATTACAACGGTCCTAGAGTGCGACCCAATCCCAATCTTAGACGAGCGAAAAGGGCGACCAGTTTCAACTAGAATTCGCAATGAAATGGATAAGGTTGAGTCCGGTCATGAAAACGTTGCGGCCTGTAGGGTAGGCGGGTCACGATAGGCCAATGCCCTAGATTTTAGGGTCCACCTTGAGTCAGGCAGGAGGATCATAGTTTTTATTTATTGTCATCGAACATTTCTATTTCATGGGAGTTTATCTATTGAGACTCAGTATTTATATTTTAATTTAGTTTATTTACTATTATGTTTTAGTTATATTTTGACGGCTTATTATGGCAATTACTTACATGATGCGAGATAATAGTAAGAACTAACTAGTGAGAGTAACACAAGTAACCAAGTGTCATTTTAACATACACATGACAACCACAAAAAAAATTATAATAAACATTTACACACGATAAATGTCATCGTTATCCTGCCATGCTAGCATTGTTGCAAAGAGGTTGTCCATTACACCTATAAAAGTTAAAAAATTAGATGTAACTTAGGAGTTCATATAATAAGAAAATTTGAGAATTTTAATTACAGTTAAAGTAAAAGTCATTTACATACATATATAACTCGTGAAGGCAAGGACTAGCAATCCGCCTGTGCTGAATGGGCTTCTGATATGCCCTCCAGTGTAACAATGACAGGGGCGGATCTCACGCATAGGTTATCGACTCGATGGGCATCTGGCAGCATCTCATCCTCCTGCTCATCCTACAAAGATCCCTGGTTTACGTGGGTCGATGGTGGAGTGCCACCTAAGATATCAAAAGTCGAAATAGAGGAGGCCACATGCAGCTAAGGACTACCATACAGTGGAGATATCGATGACTGCCTGGTGGTGTAACATTTAAGTCAAATTCATGAGTCGTGGAGGGAGGATTCCCCTATCATTTGGGAATCATCAAACCAATAGAAGGTTGCTCAGGAGAGAGTCCTAATTTAAGGTAAATAGCATCAAGGTCTCTATAGGTCTACTCACATCCATGGTCATCATGATGCTGTGCATGCAAAGGCTCTGAGCTAAATTCACTAGCTTGAAACTCTGGCTTGAATATTGGGTGAAAGTGTATGAAATCTGAGTGTTACCCTGCCATATAGGAAGTCCTGCCACCATGCTCAGCCTAGTACTATCCTAACCCGGAGAAATCCTCCATGTGCATCATCTTCGCCACCATGACCAACCCCGCCACCATCACTGCCCTCCGCCTTCCTAACCATCATCACTGTCATCGTCGTCATGACCTCCATCACCAAAATCACCATCATCCTAATAGCTTGTCGTGGCTGGGCACGTTAACTCTGGTCCTACACGAGCTTGTCCTTTAGTTGTCGCTATCAGGGACATGATCGGGCAATGGAGGAACCAACACTAGGGCACATGCAGGTGCATCATGGCAAATATGTATGTGCTGGGACATCAGGTCAAGCTCCTATGTGCAACTCCATAGTACCATGCAAAGTACTTCCGTGATGGAGCCTGCTAAACTGGCCACCGCTGATGGGCACACATCTCCTGTGTCGTATCCCCATAAATTATACCAAACACCATAATGGTTTAGCTACCAAGGTGCATGTCCACGAGCATCCTTACCAATCAAGCCATCAATGTCCAATGGCTCGCTCCTATGGGTTGTTGTGCACCCAACGCCTTAGCACATGATCTACCTGTGCCACTCAACTATGAGGAAGTAGAGGAGGGAAGTCATAGAAGCCCAAATGCATGACTCCTCATAAACCCAATCCGACGTCATGTGTAGGACCTCCTGATTGTCATACAAAGTCCATATGAACTTGCAAGAGTATATAATCACAATCATTAATTTTTTCAACTAGTAATTTGTAACCTATGGATAACTAACACGAAATCCAATAAACTCATATCATGATGGGTCAATAAGTCAATGCGCATCCTAAACATCTACTACTCCTGTCTAAGCACGTCTCGGACACCTACATCCATGCCACCTGAAAATATTTACATTTACTTATTATTACTTGCTTTGGCTAAATAAGGTATAAAAATAATCAAATAAGAAACGTCACGTGTAGAAACCAAAAATCACAAAAAATAGTCATACCTCCTAGTTAGTGGAAAGGAAATACCGTCATTTACTCTGGGCATAAGCTTTGGTAACCTGGACCAAATCCAAGACTGTAGAAGGTTTAGACATAGCGAGATCTGTGGTGTGCATGCTACATGCCCGGCTCAATCCCCTCATGCGCAAGGATCAAACCCAGCTAAGGCTCCACAATATGCAAAGTCCTCCAGCAATGGCAGATCTCACATGGACCCTAGCTCGACGACTACTGAGCAAGTAGCACCCTTCCAATTACCATCAAAATATATGCTCTTCCTCGACTGCATGATTCAATCATCGCTCTCCTGAGACCTAGCTGGTACATTGTATTCTTGAGCCACGACATGGAAAGCGTATTCTTATAAGACCTTGGTAATCCTCTGATGGCACACTCCCAATCAAGCGCTCGCATATGAACCATATATCCTCTCCAATATGGTCAATCCATTGCCCCGTGAGCTTGCAACTGGGTCACCATCAACTCTAAGCCCAAGCTGGTGGATACATCCTCTAACGCGATAGTGCATTCGCCCCTAGGCAAGTGGAACGTGTGCGTCTCATGCCATCGATCCACAAAGGTTAAAAGTAATGTGTTATCATACTCATAAAAAGGGATCTGTGTGGCATACCAAAACTAGCCTGAATTAAGTAAGGCTCAATACGTGGATCCAACTGAACACGTGTAAAATCATGTTTAACCGCGCACTTTACTGCAGGCTGCACAAAAGAAATTAAATAATTTTTAATATATATTTTTACCATAGATTAAAATCCATAAACTAAACAAATTTAATTAAATATGCATATTATAAACTAAATTAAATTTATAGACTACAAAAAAATTAGTCTACTCCTAAAATTATTTCAAGCAATGAGTTTTAGGGATTTTATAAACTAAATTAATTTATTCCTAAATTATTTCCGCCAACTAGTTTCATGCACATTATAAACTAAATTAAATTTACATACTACAAAAAGGATTGGTGTACTCCTAAATTATATATCCTGAACATATGTTCATGCATATTATGTTATAAACTAAATTAAATTTATAGACTATAAAAAAATATTATTCCTAAAATTATTTCAAGAAATTAGTTCATGCATATTACATAAACTATATTATTTTCACCAACTAGTTTCATGCATATTATATTATAAACTAAACTAAATTTATAGACTACAAAAAAATAATAGTTTATTCCTAAACTAAATTTCAAGTAACTAGTTTCATACATATTCTATTATAAACTAAACTAAATTTCTAGACTATAAAAAAAATAGTTTATTCCTAAACTAAATTTCAAATAACTAGTTTCATACATATTCTATTATAAACCAACTTAAATTTACGGACTAAAAAAATTTGTTTACTCCTATTAGAGTTTTTCAACTAATTAATTTAAGCAACTACAAAGATTAAATATACTTCAACTAATCAGTTCCTACAACTACATAAATGAAAATAAATCAACCACACTATTCAAATAAAAAAATACAATACACATCCAAAAAAAAAAAAAAATAGACTTTTTAAATAAATACATTATCCTATATCAAATAAATAAAATACACTATTAAGCTAAATAGAATTACCTTAACGATATAGATTATTTGCTCCATATTTGTACTTTGCATAACAACAACATTGAAAATCAAAATCTAAGCATAACGCGAGGTCCACCAAAAAGGACCTCACTTTTATAGTGGTCCCGTGAGCAATTCGACTGGCTGTGTCACGTATATATAATATGGCCGCTCCACAAAAAACGTAATTCGGTGGACTGTTGGCTGATTGCTGCAAAGCCTACAACGTTGTGCCATGTTCAGGTTTGACTAAGATAATTCGGTACCGTTGGCCGTTAAGCGCCTATAACGCCTGCCATTGTGCCATCTGCAGGAGCTTGACCACATAAATCGGTGTACTTTTGGCCGTATTATGCATCTTACATGAACAATTCGTTTCAGTGTTGATGAATGTTCAATGTTTCACAATGAAACGAATTGCTATAACTCAGAAATTAGTATATATGGGTAATTAATCCTAACGATGGAGATTGGGAAATATTCATTTTTTTTAATTTTTTTGGGTAAAAAAGCCAAAAATTTTCTACGGTAATATTCTTGAGAGAAACATTTTATATGTTATTTATTTATTGCTAACTAAATTTATAGTCTTTGTATAGTATGGACACACATATCAAATTACAAATACTTGATAGAAACTCTTAAATACTCAAATAAGATATTATAATTTATAATTTGACTTTCAGGATATAATTTTATATATTGTATTAAATATGATATGGTCATATATGTATAATATTTTTTTATATTAACATACATTAAATTTTATTTTATTAGTCATGCTCGAACTTGAGACTCTGGTTAATGTGTCAAAACACATATCATCTTGAACATGTTACATTGATATTAATATTTAATTGAATCAATTTAATATATATATATATATATATAAAGTTAAAATTCACAAGTACACGCATAGTTATCAGACTTAACCCGAACATCAACTGGTCAGGTCATTGGGTCACTGGTTCAAGTAGTGGGTCATGATTCAACTAATTAAATTAGCTATAATTAAATCAATTTATTAAAAAAATATTAAGGGAAATATATAATATATATAATTCTTTACATATATTAGAACAAAGATCAAGCTTGGCTTAGTGGAATGTAGGTGCACCTCACACCTTGCTTCCCTTCTCTGGGTTTGACAATGTTTGGCCGTTTCCATTAGAACTGGCTGACGTTAATTCTTATAATTATGAGTACATGTTTCCTGAGTTTGATTTTAATAGTGTAGTTTTGGAGTTAAGATTTTATTAATGCAATTACTTCTCTTGCAAATTTTTTTTTCTATCACACAACTAAATTAACTAACTCCATCCGTGTCACTTTATACCTTTATTTTCACAAAAAACTGACATCAAATCATATTTTCTTTAAAGGGTGCTAGCACTAGCAATTGACTTTTTTACCCATATAAAATTTAAAAAATCATTATCTACCAATATAAACTAAAAGAACATGTGGTACCGATATCAACGAATTTTTATGCGCTCAAATACATTAAGGCCCTTTGCGTATTCCATATCAACATGAATACGATAGGAGCCCATGTGTATTAATGTTTGTTTTGAATATACATGTGTCCCTAGCGTATTCATGTTGATATGAAATACACAAAGGCCTATATTATCCTGTGTATGTTTGTGTAATACTCCAAATATAAAATTTAATAATATTTAAATTATTATTACTATTACTATTAATTGATAGATATTTTAATATTATTTTATTATAATACGATACATAACGCTATAATAATATTATAAGAGAAAACATATAGCATGTTAATATTATTATTATTTAGTTGAATAGTACTATAGGTAGCACTATTATATTATTAATATGTGCGTTAGGTAGTAGCACTACGTACTATTTTATTATTATTATTATTATATATGCAACCATTGCATGAGGCACACAGGATTGCATATATTATTATTATTATTATTATTATTATTATTATTATATATGAGTAGGAATGAAGAAGAAGCCTGCAGTTTCTTTCTTTTCTTTTCTTTGCAGTTTCATTCTGTTTTATACTCTTAGTATATTTTAAGCACATCATATATTCCCACATATTTTCTAAGAACCCTAGCCGTCGAAGGAATTTTCCCTAAGTGAAAACGTAGTTTCTCTCAATTTTCTCGATTAATATCTTCCGGTAAGTGACCTTCATGGAATTTAGTTAGTTTCTTCCTCTTTTTATCTAATCTTGAATTTGTGATAAAGTCAAATTATTTATATTTTCATTGTATTGTTTGACGTTACTAGTGTCATTCAGCTCCTTAGAGTCAAGTTGTTAGTGGAAGCACACTCCCTACTAACTGAGTGAGTTTAAGCTCATGACCACACTTTCAATCATTATTATTATTTTTCCCATAATATATAAATTTTTTTATGAAATTTTAGAATGGTTTATGCCAAGAAATATGTCTTATAGATTATAGAAATTTTAGAAAATTATTATTTTGTAGTTATCATAACAAATTATTATTTTTTATAAAACTCATGGGACCATACTCGTTGTATGTATGATTTAGATTTATTTCTCAGCTAGAAAATTTCATGAATCCCAATTTTATTTGAACAGTGAATTTTGTTGCTATTAGTTTTTAGCTAATAAATAGTGAGAAACGATCAGTGACTTAATGGCTAAGGATTGATCGTTAACATTAGTACCAAGTGATCCGCTAGAGGACTAGCTCACCCATAGTACCTAAATCCAGTGTGATTTTCATTTATGGGACCTAGTTAGGTGCCCATCAGATTAACCTTTGACTTAGATTAAGTACAGCTAGTATTATATACAAAATATCTCATGTTTCTTTACTAGTTATTGTCATATATCAAGTTAAATTATTGTGTTTCAGCAAGCTATATGTAATTGTATATAAAATGTTTTATATCAGTTGCATGTATATGTTATGTATTTTTATTGTTGTTCCTATGTGGGTTGTGAGTGGAGGCTCACTCACTAAGTTTTGATAAACCTTTCTCTTTTTCTCCCTCCAGAGATACAGCTACAAGTTCAGTTGCACTCCAGGATCCTCCCTAGTAGTGCTAGAGCTTCTTTGGTAAGATTCACTTTGAGTGGAGTTTACTATTGGTTATGTCAGTTTAGTAGTACTCCAATAATTGTGTAGGGGTATCCAACATGTATTATATTGTTTTATTTATTGTTTTCATTGTTTTAGAATTTCAGTCATTTATTTAATTATGTTTGGCTTTGGCCCAGATTATGAATTTTATACAGTTTTATGTTCAATATTTATGATTGGAAACGTTTTCAGAATTATGAAACTTAATTAAACTTGAGATATTTTAAATATATTCGATTTATTTATACATATTAGACAATCACACTATCAGACTTCCTGGATCCAAATCCTTATGTGCCTGTCACATTCTCTAAGCGGGTGGTGCAGTTGTGTATTCAGTTCGATTTACTATATAAACAGAAGCTCACCCCACTTAAGAAACTCGTGTCATTAGTTCTATTTTTGTGTGAGAAAATGGCTAAGTGTTTCATATTTATTTACCATGATGGAAAAATTAAAGATACAACAAATGAATGAGTGATATTCTATAATTAGAAATCTCTTGGTGTGATTGTTAGTCCATCTATAAGATTTTTAGAGTTGCAAAGAAAAACACTAAAGCGATAGGTCCTACAAACAATTTAGTTAGAAGTTTTATAGAGTACCTACAACATTTGGGGATGGCGTGATCAAGTATAATTGTTTTTTTATTTATAGCGACAATGAAATGAGGCTCATGTTTAGATTTCAAGCCAATTTCCCTAGGTTAAGGTAATGGAAATCTTCATCATCCTAGAAAACTGTGATTTTAGTTCTGTGGTTCTACGCCTCATGCATCAGTTAAGGAAACCCAAAGTAGCATGGTTCTACAAACTTTCAAGTGGCTCCTCTCCTGTCAGAGGTTAAGTGTGAAGTAACCAATGCGCGATCCTAGCCTAGAGATCCAATGGTGCAAATTGCAGAGCCATTGACTCGATGAGCATCCCCGCCTTATGGAATTCTCAATTCGCCCACCTGAAATAAAAAAAAGGGTTAATAATTAGTGATATTCAAACAAACAAATGTTAAAACGAATAAATAAATAACTGATTAACACCATAAAATGTATACATCTAGGCTAATGGAAAAGTGAGCTCCTAATCGTGCCCAAGGTGTAATGAGGGATCCAATAATATGCCCAGGACATGAATAAGGTTGTGCATCCTGCAAAGTTGGTAATGGGGTGTTTCACAGCTCAACTCGATATAACAGGCAAGGACCGTGGATTTCTAGGTATAACTCCCTATTACCCCAAAATCCCATAGTAGAGGCAACTACTTCAAATGGACATGAGACGATGACTTGTTTGGACACAAGAACCCTCCAATCAAGACCAACAGGTATGCCTTAGTCCATTGTTGGACTACTATATCAGATGTATCACGGGAATTTGTCATCCTTAAACATGTTCTTAATCCACAAAACCTTCACATACAACCCATGTCTATCTCTTGGCTCAGGACTACCCCTAATAGATCCCAGGAGATATCCCATATACTTTGTTGGTGCCATTTTTCCCATGCAGCCATTGACCATCACCATCGACTCTAGACCTAGCTGCATCGTCACGTCTTGGAGAGTGATAATACACTCTCCATATAGAAGATGAAAGGTGTACGTCTCCACGCCATCGCTCAATTATTGCGCTCGATAAGTGCCGAGTCGTAGTGAAAGTTACCAAAGTTGGCAACTTCCCAAAGCCCCGCTTACCGTAAATAATACTCCATATGAGCATGTGGTGCCGATGCGCGAGCGCCTTGGGTGCAATACTCAATGGGGCTGCATAAATTAAATTAATATGTTAATAAATATCAATCAAAACCAAAATAACTATAAAACGTTAAAAATTAATCAACATTATTAATTTTAAACATATACTAATTTTAAACTTATTAACTACATATATTGTGAAGTTCTAAATTTTACCACTAGAATTGTAAACTAATTAATTTGGAATTAAAAAATCAAAGGTGGTTTAATATTAAACTTTTAAATTTAATAAAATAAAAAGCAAAATAAGAACTATCATCGTGAACAAATCATAAACATAAAACTAATTAAATTATTAAAGTTAAACTAATCTAATTGACATTAAACTAAACTAATTTCTATATAAATTGCTATTAAACTAAATGAATAATATTTGTTCAAGTTTAAAGCATAACTAATTATATTATATGGATTTGGATCCTCTAGAGTGAAATCCTAATAAAGTGAGTAATTTCACTCTTAGATCAATAAACTGAAGATGTCCTCACTTCTTACTTTATTGATCCAAAGATAACATCCCTCACTTTACTCTTATATTACATTGTCCTAAACTAAAACTAAACTAATTAAGCTAACTTTGAATTGAAAAAAAAAGCAACAATAAAAGTAAACTAATAAAGAGAGAAAATACCTAACGATCAAGTTTGAAGATATAAACATCATCCAAACAGTAAAGGAAGTTTGTCATAGTCAAACACTTGGAAATAATTCTCTTTGAAAGTGCAAGTGAAAAGGGAAACTATTTTGGAAATGGAAAGCAATGCAAAAATTATGGAGGATGTCCTCAGACATATTCATATTTAATTATACCCGTTTCCACATAATACGCTTGGGCCCTTGCGTATTCCAAATGAACATGAATACGCATGGGCCACTAGTATATTCATGGTTATTTAGAATATGCATGGCCCCAAGCGTATTCGCGTACATATTAAAATGGTTCAAATCTGTACCAAAAGTTTTCTCATTTTATAACCATAAATAATGTTTTTTTTATATAGGTAAAAATTCCATTAGCCATTAGTACATTTGATTTTTGGGAGAGTTATATTGCCCTTTGCAAGAGAGTTCGTATAATAAGCCACTATCATTGATTTAGTAGTGAGAGGTTTGAAAAATAAGCATCAATATAATTCTAGAAGTACCAAAAAAAAA
Source organism: Dalbergia oliveri (assembly GCA_030441495.1). Classification (NCBI taxonomy): domain Eukaryota; kingdom Viridiplantae; phylum Streptophyta; class Magnoliopsida; order Fabales; family Fabaceae; genus Dalbergia; species Dalbergia oliveri. Next base: position 19,348,587 of record JAMLFY010000009.1, on the reverse strand, counting down.
AGTTCATATAGTTACACTTTACATTCCTAAATTATAAAATTATTATTAGAGATTATTGAAACTCATTAAAATTACACTAGCCTCTCCTTGCAATTATTGATTTATTAGTTGAAGTTATGAAAATAAAATAACGTGTGATATGTACACAATTGTTAATAATAAAATTATAATATTTGAACAATATTTGACATATAAATAGACTAAAATACCCTTTTTTAGTCATGTGAGGTGAATCTTATAATTATAACTTATGATAAAAGAAATGGTGTTTTAATCAATCTATATGCTAGACATTGTCAAAATATTATTATTTTAATTAATGATTATGCATGTGTGACTTTTTTTTTTTTTGGTCACTTGAATTAACGAACCAATAACTAAGGTCAATGTAATTCCAGTGAATCTCATAGACCTATACTGAATTTTATAAATAAATGGGTGTCAAATATAATTATATTAAATGTTAGAGGAATCAATATAATTTATCCTTAATTTCTTTAATAAAACGGTGAGAGATATTACTCTCTTCATTCAGAAAGACGAGGTATTTATCAATTATTGCTACTCTGTCTTCCAATAAGTATAACTTACATTATCATCTTTTATAAGAGACTAAGTTTGTATTATTATTATGACGAGATCAATAAGATATTGGTTTGAGTGGAATTGAGTCAATTTATAAGATGAAGTTTTGAGCTTGATCGGGAAATTTATATATAATAAAAATATTATGACTAGAAATTCCGCCCTTGTTTGTGTATTAATTGATTGAACACGCGAGGAAATGGAAGATAGGTAGGTGAAAGCTTATAAATGTTCCACCATGACATTGGATGAATTATTTTTGTCTTCCTTACCTAACAAAGGGTTTTTTTTCTTTTTTTGGACGGGAACAAAGTTATTTTCGCATATAGGGGTTGTTAATGCAAATCCTGAGAAAAAGTGCATAGGACTATCCACTTTACTAAAGAAGTTATACAATAGCATATTGTTAGCTTGTTATCAAGTGAGTTGTAATTTTATTGGCTAAAATTAAAATTAATCTTTGAAAGATTCCTGATATTAATTTAGTTTTCGAAATTACTTTTTGCTTTAATTTAATTCAACATTAGTGTCTACAAGAAATTATTAATTGGTATGTGATGCGTCTATATGATTATATGTCATACCATTTACTGAGATGGACTCTTCTTAGCCCTTTAAAGATTTGCAAGATATCACTTCAATTTGGTTATTGAGAAATTAATTTTTATCTTTCATAAGAAAAGCGACACAAAGTCACAAAAACTTATTCACTTCCCTCAACCCATAGACCCCCAAAACCATAGATGCTAATAAATGGCATATTTAGGAATTTAAACAAATAGTTCACATGCAAGCCATATGCCCGTAGTTAAAAACAATCTCTCATTACAATCTTTTTCCCTTAATCACGAGTTAAAGGATCTTTCCACAAACCAAACATAAAAATAATCAAAATCAATCCCAATCACAGTCCAAAACCAAAACCAAGGTCAGATCCAAACACTAACAAACTGAATCCTCCCTCCGTGACCACCACAACCATCCATCATATGCACCAAGGCCTAAACCCTCAAGCAATCATCCAAAACCAACACGAACAACAAGAAATCGAAGCATAGAAGACGAAAAACAATAAGATGAAAAAGAAGAAGAATCAATCAGAACCCTAAAGAAAGAACAAAGAGAGAAGCATACCTTCGATCCATCTCGCGATGGTGGTCAGGTCTTCGCGGTGGTGATGGTGGTGACGCGAGCTCCTTGCGGTGAGGGCGAGCTCCTTGCGGTGGAAGGGAAGAGCGCGATCACAAAGCGGGGAGCTCTGAAAATAGTTGAATATGTGATGTTATGAGAGGGGTAATATAGGAATTTTACTTTATCAGATGATAGCTTTCTTCCTGGGAATAAAACATTCCCACATGAGAGGTGGGATAGAAAATGAGACGTATTTTATTCCTAGGAATCAAATTTGCGAGGGAATAATTATTTAGTCTGACTACCAAACATAGGAATGTTATATTCTAATCCCAAAATTGCCGGGAATTAAAAAAAAATCTGGCTGCCACACGGCCCTAAATTAATGGTTTACAGTTCTATCAACAAGCAATTGTTGATTGATTTGGCAAATAACATATCAAACTATTATATATAACGCGACACATGATCGTATATATAATGTCACCCATTAGATACTAGTTGTTATTTTTTCATAGAGGCTAAAGTTTAGGCAAAACTGAAATTAAAAATAAATAACTTTCCTCTAAAAAAACCATACACAAAAACATAAATCAATCAAAGGCAATAACAAAAGTCAATATTCATCCACCAAACAGCTATATTTCACCATAAATTAACGCTAAGTATGTGTTTGTTTTTAGATTTTATTGGACGCGAACAAAGACTGTGAAGAGAAGCTTTTGCCAAAAGCATGCAGAAGTTTTCTGGTTAACACTCCAAACAAGACATATGTTGAGTAACAAGACACGAATAAAGACAAACCCGCTTAATTGACAAATTTGCGATCCATGCCTTCCATTGATGGCTAATGTGCGCCAATATGCAAAGACAGGATCTGATGCTCACCTAGCCTATGGGGAGATGCTATGATAGAGGTTAGGATGAAAGAACCACAACCTATATGTACATGGACAAGGGTTACGACTATCAATGTTGTAAGTCGCACACCTAGAGAGAGAGGAGGAGCATGTGAGTGTGAGAGGCTAAGGGTGAGGATGGTGACATTTTTTATAATTCATCCTAAAAATAGATAAATTATGAGATGTAAACTTAAGTCAAACAACTAGAGGGGTTGAATTTCGATAAATTTAGGAAAGGTAAATGCAATTTACTCTTTTACACTACCAAAAAAGCGCTTGTTAATGGTGGATTTTACTAGCGGATTTTTCCTGTTTCGCAAAATTTCATTCCTGGCAAAATTTGACACATGGTAATAACATTGTCGGAAACTATATCACTGATTTTTTTCCGATAATAGTTTTCGAGGGACTTACCAATGGGTAACAAGCTGAAAAAATTCATCAAGCAATTCGTCAATGGGACAAATTATCGGCATATCTATTTGGACTTACTATTGGATTTTTCCCTCAGTAACACGCCTAAAATAAAAAAAATAGAAAACTTCAAAAACATTATTGATGGAAAACCCACAGTAAATTTTTTAAAAAAATTATATACTCTAATTACAGATGGATTTTCCACTAGTAAAGTCTTTTTTTAAAAAAATTTTGTGTTAATATTACTACTCCAACCACTACAACCTTCGCCTCTCAACCACCACAACCACAACAGCAACGACAATCACTCCTTCACCTTCCCCTCCTCCTTTTCTACTATCCCCAACCACAACCATCCCTCCGCCATCTCCAACCACATCCACCATGACAAGGCTCACCTCGTGCTTCCGAAAACATAAGCTCCAAGCAACAACCTTCATAACGCTTCGCAGCTCTTCCACAACACAGGGCCTCCAATTCCTCTGCTAGCTCTTCCACGTGACAAGTAAGCGGTGGATCTATGTACACAGAAATAGAAAATAATGCATTAAATAAAAAAATGAAACTAATTAAATATTAGAGCACATCTAGAGCAAGAAAATGAAGGTCTCACCACCAAAAATGGTGGCACGGCGACAAAGCATGGGCAACAACAGTGACGCAATGAGAGACAGAGAGAAGGGAAGAGAGAGAGTGGCGGTGGGAGAATGAAGGGAAGGCTAGCCATGTGAATGATTTAGAGAGTGTTATCGGTAGATTTTTTGAATTATCAACGTATTTTCCAGGTAATGGTGACCCAAAACACTGCGTTTCATTAACTCTCTGACATATTTTCAAATTCTAGTAGAAAAATCCACTGGTAATTGCAAGAGGAAAAAAATTTTAGAACGGTCTCATCTTTATCGAGCAGAAAAATATGCAAGTAATTATATTTTTTAAAAAAATATTTCACTATTTCCTCCAGAATCTTCTTCCCGGTAATTGCAAAAAAAATTTAGAACAATCTCAATTTTACCCTAGCTAATTATTTTTAGAAGGGTCTCACCTTTACTAGCAAATTTTTCCACCAGTAATTTGCGCTAAAGACTTCGCGCTCTATGGCACCACCATTCCTGACGGATTTCCTGGTGGAAAATCTTCTAATAATGAGTTTCTCGATTTTTTTTTTTTTTTTAGTTTGATCTTCCAGCTGAAAAAATCCACCAATAACTCATATTTTTCTAGTAGTGTTATTAATAAATGTTAAATTTAAGTTAAACATGGTTATGAATGTCTTTTACAAATAGAGAGCTAATTTTAAACATAGTATTTAAACATTCGAATTAATCGACATATTGTTAAGTTATATGTAAATAAATGTGGATCTTCTTTATGCGTAAAAAAATTGGGATTTAATTATGTAGGTGTTGAATATGATGTTATTTAATAATAAATAAAAGATATTACTAAAATATTGTGTTAATTTGACCCTTACATAATAATATTTATATTTATTTATATATTTAATTTACTAGATGTCGATTTTCTATATATAAATAATGAAACCATTATATTGGACCATGCACCATATCTGGACTAATCGATTTGGACTAAGAATACGTGAAGTTGCTCCTAACTCAAATTGTAGGTGCACCAAAATGCACAATTATAAGCTTAATCGATACTTTTAAAATTTTCAAGTACATAGCCTCTCGGTATTAGTTATTTTTCAACAAATACATGAATATATATTTGTGTATGTAAAGAAGTCCATCTGCACGTAAAAAAATATAAAATAGCCCATCTGAAATTATTGCAGAGTCCAATTTGTTTTATTTGAATATTCTAGTAAGCAAATAGATCATCATGGGGACCAAGAGCCCCTACTTGTCCTCAGATTCGTATATATGAGACCGTATACCAAGAAAAATAAAAAATAAATAAATAAACAAAGAGAGAAACTCAACCATTGTACGTGCAAAGATTTTGTTTTACATTATTTTTTAAGAATATGAACCTTCATTGCATAATATTTTTTAATCAAATGATATTTATGTTGTTGTTGTTGTTATTATTATTATTAAGTGTATTATGACTAATCAACCACTTTAATTTTTTTAAACTCTAACTACCTAAGCAATCTGAATAAGTTGAAGTAATTTATGACACGTAGCAATATATAGAGAGAGGCTATGTGTCTATTTTTTTATTATAAATTTTCAGGAATAACTTTCTTAAACTTGAACACATGTAGAAATGTCGTAACTTATATGCTCATTTCACAAAACAAAAGCAAAACTCAGCAGTGGATGTGATATGAAAAAATGGAAAAAAAATACCAATAATCATGATTTTATAAATTCAAAGAAAAAATTAAATAAATAATAGTTCTCTTTTATCAATGAAAGATCCTTTTACATTTTACACATCTCAAAATAAATAAATAAAACTACGTATTTTTTTTTAACTTGAATCATATCCTTAGTAACTCCTTAGTTTAGTCATGTCACTTTAAGTTAATTAAAATTAAATTTTCAAACGATTAGCGTGCTTGTCGAACATTTTTTTCACAACATTTCTTTTACACTTTTATAATTTTCACTATATGTTTTTTTTTGTCGGTAGTGATTTTCACTGCATGTTTGATGCTGATGTCCTAATTAATTTTTTTATACATATTTATGTTTAAATATCGTAAACGCATATAAGTATATGAGGAGAAAAATAAATCCTTCTATATTTTCATGAATTTAATTTTGATATATTGAGATTATAAAAAAAAATTATACTAGATATAAGAGTTAACTATATTTACTAATAATATTTAATATTTATATATTAACAATGTAAAGATTCTTATATAATATTATCTAATCATATATTATCATATCAATTTTAATAGTTAACTCTCACAAGTCATACTCACTACTTAAAAAGTCATACAAATAGAAGAATTTGATTGGATGATTATTTGAAACTATACTTTCAAGTGTATTAAAATTAAATTATTATTAATTAATATGTTAAATATATGATTACCGTCAATGTAAGATATAACAACGGTTTGATTGTATATGGAGTTACTTATACAATCAAACCATTGTATTTTTCAAATGAAAATGCAACTTAAACACCATATGTGAATCGGTACATTATGGTGTTTTTAATTTTAATTTTATTTTTATTTTTATTTAGAGAATTGATGTTTAAGTTGCATTTTCATTTGAAAAATATTATTTATACTAATTATTTATGAAATATTATATTGATTCACGTATTATTTATCATTAAATAAGGTGTATACTCTACTTAAATGATATTCACATCTTATTCAATAATAAATATAATATAATTTAACACGGTGTACATACCACATAATGAGAACAAATATCACAACTCTTCTCATTTTCACTTTCGGACCTTCCTCGTGGCGTATCTTTATCTCAGATTTTCACCAAGGAAAATGTTTTTATTAGAAGAAGAACGAACGAACGAACGAATAATACGATGCTTTACAATTCAATTATATTCTGCCAATAAATGTGATAAGATGAGGACAACGTAGAGAAGTGTGGGCAAACCCAACTCTGTCCCCTTTCATTTAGGTACTCTTTAGAAATTCACACTTCTCCGCACTCACTTCTCTCTGTCCCACTACTTTATAACGGCCATCCTTACTATAGGAACCAAAAATTTTGAGGGTATTGATTAACGGACTTCTTGCTTACATTTTCAATTATTATAATGAAGAACCAGGGAAAAAACTATTATTATTATTTTTTAATTTCTTAGTATATCCATTGCAAACAATGCTTACTGATCCTTTCGAGGTGTGAAACTCTCCTAAAGGGTAGTAAAATAGTAAAAAATATCAAGTGTGATTCAGGCTATATATAATAGATAAGATAATTCTCTATCATAGACGTATCAAAGTTTCAGACTTTTCCCATTCAAATCTCCATTTCCAATTTTCCATAGAACTATTCCTAACAACTTTTTAGACCACACACCGAAAGGGTATAGAAAATTCAAAATGCACAGATTGCATATATAGGTGATATTGCTGTCAATGGCTGCACATGTGGGGCAGTGGTTTGAATAACAAAGCACCTAACCCTATCTGCCTTGTGTTAAATTAATATGCAACCCACCAAATTGAAGTCCTCATTAATTAAGCCCTAGTTTGGTTGCAAAATGCTGGAGCTTAATTAGTTCTTCAAATTAAGGGCAGAAAATGTTTCCCCTACTTTGGCTCAATCAATTAAAACATCAGGTTCTTTGTATGATTACTGTCCTTGCTGCTGTGTGTGATGGTACCCTTTTTTATTCCTTGGTGATAATAATGTTAAAATGGTAGTACTAGTACCATTTAGTTATACGGATACTTAGTTCTTAAGGGATATAATCATGCAAGATTTTTGACAAACATTAATTTGTGACCGCTATTATCTAAAATTATTGACATTTCCATTCCTAGAGTTTACGCATTCTTGTGGAGTTCAATGTTGTTATCTGGTTTCTTAAAGGTGATCTGCATCACTATTCAACAACCTGTTCTAGCTGCAGGTCAATGGTGTAAACGCTTAATTAGTTTGAAAAAGAATATGAAATTGGTATAACCTTAACATCTTTTTCTACTCATTTTTCCTTGTAAAGATGCGAATTCTATTCCCTTCCAATAGTACAAGTCACACTCTCATATATGATGTCACTGTTGGACAACTTTTTTCTTTAGGGTAAAGGCATAGATTACAACAACAATAGGTCATAACACTTTTCAATCATAAAACGTACATATCTCCTTAATTAATGAGTGTGTGATTTGATTGTAAATGCATGTGGCCACCTCAGGTTAAGATTTCACCAACTGAGGCATGTACCTTACACAACTATTTTACTGAAAGAGCCAACTCCCAGCAAAATCTCAACCGTATCATATTTCTTCTGAATTGTGAAAATGAGCATACCTAAGAGAGCACGTTATTTCTGCTATTTGCCAAGACATGTAGGGAATACAAAAAAGCTGAAGCTGAGTAGCTCTCATTATGGCAGAATAGTGGCTGTATGGGGCCAAAATGAAAAAGTTCACACAAGAACAAGGCATGCAATCCCTTAGGCTATTGTTTCTATTGGTCGTTTTCATTTTCTGTGTTTTCCATACCTAAAAATCATCATTTTAATCCTTGACAGATCAGATTATATCATTGACAAAATAGTTCTCAAAAGAACTGCTATTTGCAGGAAACCCTCCAAAAATCTATTTCATTTGACAAATTGACCTAAACATCAACTGGCCTCTGATTATCTTTCACGTTTTATGCCATGATAGCATTTTAGAAACTCTACTTTAGTTTCAAAAAATCATATCTTTGTCAAAATATTTTTTATATGTCAAGTTGGCAATGTAAAATCACTACTTTATTCCCCAAAAGATCATATTTTTTACAAAATAGCCATTCAAAAAATCACTTTTGTTAATGAAAATGAATATTAGTTGACATTTTGATGAATTTGTTAAAAGAAATGAATCTTGGAGGTAATGGCGAATATAGTTCTTTAAGGGCTATTTTATCAGCTATATGATCTTTGGGATTAAAGTGGTGGTTCTTCCTTTTATATTTAGGAGTTTGTGAAGAAAATATTGAAAGAATAAAAATCTTGTTTTTAATTTTCATATCCTGTTTTTACTATTTCCTAAATAAGATTCTAAAAACAGAAAATATAATCAATGAAACATAAAATGAAAATTAAAACCAAACAAACTCATGTGTCAAAGTCCCCTTCACACCAGGTCATTTTCTGTTACAGTTCTATGCATGTGCCAAGTGATCTTGGGGTAGACAAACAATATTGAACACTCAGATTTCTCTGTCCAAAATAACCACATGTCATGATAAGAGTTGGACCTTATTTTGTGCCAATGCAATATGAAGGCCCCAAAGAAGCCAAACCTGGTGTCTCCTATCGAAGTGCTAATACTCTGGCCGCCGACTCATATGTCTTATGTATTTTGTTATCTTAGCTCTAAGTCTCAACCCAACAGTAAAATTTCTGTTTTGTGATTTTGGGGTTAAAGTCTCAAATCTTGGAAACAGTCCCCCAATCCGTAGAGATTGATAAGACTGCATGTATTTATTCTCCTTAGACCATATCAAATGGGAGTCTTATGCAATAAGTCACCCTTTTATTACAATAGATACTAACCAATTAAGGACCTATAGGAAAAGAACAACTCTCATGGAAAAAAAGGAGCATACAGTAAAAAGCAAAAGCATTTATGTTGTTCTACTTTTAATAGGCACCACACAATCACAGTAAAATTGTTGATTTCTAGTATGTTTGGTTTAGCGTTAGCACCATTCCAACTCACGTTTTTCACCTCGAACGTAAGTGTTGTTTGGGTGGTTTCCCGTCAACCCAACGTGAACAGATTTTCACCCCAAAACCCCAGTTGTAACCAAAGCTAGAAATTTTTGTTTATCTGTTGAAGTTTCTCACGGTTGCAGGGCAAAAGCAAAAATTAATTTTTCAATTACCTATTTTAACCTTCTATTCATTTTATTAATTAAATAATGTATTTACTTTTATATGATAAAATTTACTTTCCTTGATCATTTGTTGGATGAGTTTATTTGTTTCTTAATATCTATTTTAGAATTTTACTAATTAAAATTTTATTTTATTTATTTTTCAATTTATTCTATATATAATACTGTAAAATCTTCATTCATAATTTAATACTAGCACCAAAAGTTTTTTAAAAATAACATTAATATATTTTATTCAAATATACTAAAAAACAAAAATAAATTAAAAGTAAATTTAACTTATTATCATTTAAAGCTCATATCTCTTTTAGTAATTTAACATCTAAAAGTGATTTTGAATATTGTCATCCAAACGATATTCATTATATTATAATCTCTTTTTATATAAAAGTTACTAAATATAAATCACGTTGACACTATCTTAAATTTGATCAAAATCAATTCTACATAATCAAGTTAGACTGAACTCCCATTTACAAATGCTATTCCAAACACACACTTCTTCTTTTAGAATTACCCTAAAGCAAAAGTTTATTCAGAATTAGCCAATACAAATTGTACTAATTTGGAAGCAGTTGGTATTTTAGGCAAGGAGGAACATGCATCATCAATGTCGCATTTTCAAGTACTACAAGATCTGAAGGCCTTATTACTTGGAATCTCTGTATTGCTTTCTGTGGTCATCTTATCACAGATATATATAGCTAGCCTTTGAGTTAGATGCATGTCTTGTAAAGGGACCAGTTTTCATCACTAGAATTGCTGTTCAATCTTGTCCTTTGATTCTTTTGTGTGGCATGCTATTAAGTACCTTTTTGTTTTCGGATACAAAAGAACATACACTACTATATCATCACAGGTAATATTACTGTATTAGTAAACATGGTATCTATTTACTCTTTAGTACCGTGATGCGTGGATTATATTCCAAGGAAAATCAATTGACAGATTGTGTCTAAGCACGCTGTACTATATTATTGGTCCACATAAAAATGGGCAAGCACTCCAACCTTAGCACTGGCTGTGTGCAATTATTGAATGTTTAACCAACAAAAGATAAGGGAAAAAGAAAAAGAAAGTAAATGTGCTAGACCCACCATGAAGTTCTCCAATGGTTAGAGGAATATATAAGAACATCAAGGGAGTAGATTACCTAGCTCAGATTCAAAGATCGTAGATAGATTTCTTTTTAATTAAAAAAAGGGGACACTCTTCAAGTCACTCACTCTACACCCAAAAATTCTTGCATATGCACTCAGGAACTACATTCCATATGCAATAAGAGAGTGATATTTCAAATAAAAATAAAAATTGTGTGCGTGTCATAACTGAAATATCAATAATATCAATATGTTGTTGGATATGAAGCATATTCATGTGATACTCCAAGTTTTATTTAAAAAATTTGTACATGTACTCTACACCACGTGGATTTTAACTTGCTAAGAAAACAAAGATTTTGCTAGTGAGTGATCTCTCTAATTAAAAGATCACAAGCATAACGTTTGTTTAAAAAGTTTTTAATTAACGAGTACCTTGAAGACTTTCACTAAAAACAAAACAAAACCAAATCACTGCATGCTGTAAGCGCGATTTTGGGCCTAACCAGATTTGACTAGCACTGACTCTTAGTGCCTTTTCATAGGTCCACACACACTTAATTAGTGCACTGCCATAGCCATCAATTTCACGATGGACGACAAACAGCACATGTCGATGTAACATTGTGTAAGTTTGACCAAAAGAAGATATTCAATTGATATTAATTATACTCAAATATAGAGACTGAAATTAGCACTTGTGACCAGCTGATAGTCTAGTGCTGTATTTTCTTCTATCAAAATGAGTTCATGCATACACTTATACTGGCTGAAATGAATGTCCAATTTTACCATGAACGTAGAAATCCCAAATAGGAGGATTACAATTATCCCTTTAAGAGTTCGTAACTAAAGTTGTGGATCTAAGATGAAGGTGACAGAGAACGCCAAATCCATAGTTCATCTACAAGGCAAGCCATAAAGCTACATGAATATCCAAAATCATTGGTAAAATTATATTTTATTGATAAATGTTGAGAGTGATATTAAAAAAAAATTATTTGTAGGAATATGAGCATGTGCCTATGTAGGGTTTTATATATATCCTCTCCAATTATTTTTTAACATGGCATGGTTATGTTTTACTCTTGTTATTGATTAAGTTGAAAGATTTACTTCATCAAGGGTAAGGATTGTCAAAAATTCACATCAGGGGATCCAAATCCGCCTATATAGTGATTATTAGAATCTTTTCCATCACTTTCCCCACAAATAGGATTGTTGGTGTTGATTTGAGGAAAACTCTTAGATAAATACAAGTTTAACATCTTATATTTACACACACATTAAAATTAGTGAAACTTAGAGATTAGTGAGTGTATCTTCAATAAAGTTTGTAAGACATACTTTTATTATAAATATATATAAATATAAAGTGTTAAACTTGTGCCTATTGAAAAAATCTATCTGAAGGATTATTGAATAATTACATGTAGAACTCAATGTCCTAGTTGTCTATTGGCCGTTTTGAGAAAGGAATAGATTCACACAGTTTATCATACCCTTGCTATTTTTCCATGTTTCATGAGAAGTTGAGAACCAAAAAGAAAGACATAATTAATCTACTCGCATGGCATTATTGTTGTGCCTTTAAGCCTTTGTTTGGCAACCGAAAAATGAGAAGGGGTACATATGAGAGGGATAGTCGAAACCGGTAACGTGAATCAAGTACTCTCAAAGTGTAACACCCCTAATAACTGTTAATATTAAAATATAATGAAATAATAATGATGGGATTTTTTGAGGTATAAGCTCTAACCCACTCATAATTTAAGCTTCTATAACTAAATTTCCGTCAATTGATCATAAAGAAATAGAAAGTGCAGAAAATCAATTTGGTGACCGAAAAATCTAGTTGAAATAAATTACAAACAACAATATACAAATTATCGGAAATTTTGTCCTTTCTTGACAAGTTGAGGTTATGATAATTCAAATGTTTAGAAATAATTTTTGAGAAATAATAATAGTTTAAATTAAACATTATTAATCTTGTTAAAATTTTAAAGATGATTGTTAGCAAGGTTTTTCAGTTACAATAGTGTTCGAGAGTAGAAATATTTATCTTAAAGACAATATATATATATATAGTATTAAATATTTTAAAATGGATCCAAATTAATTTTTGGCATAATTTATGAGTTTAAAATAAATCTCAAATAAAAGTCAGGAAAACCCAATTTAAAATTAAAAAAATATCATCGCAAAATTAATATTGGGCCAATTACAGACTCATGCCTTCAATCATTCATGGGCTAGGCTTATGGTCAATGAGGCTTATGAAAAAAGATATTGGAATATATTGGAATTGGCCCACAAATTGATTACAACCTTAAACGAAGTTATGAAAAAAAATAGCATCATAATTAACATATTTCCACAAGAATTTTGCAGATCAGTTATGGAAAATTCAGCCACCAATTCCTCGTTGATTCATCGTTAAAAGAGATTAATTTTGATATATTATCTTGGTTAAAATAATTTATGAATTCTACTCCTATTTATTTTTATAAAAATAGATTTAAACCAATTTAATTTAAATAATTTCTTCAATTACTTGCAAAATTTCAACGTATAAACAACAGATCAAACAAGTTTTTTTAAAACCAAAAACTATTTTAAATAGTGAAATAAAAGATGAGATCCAAAGTGGGTCTCATCATTGGAGATGTTCTAATACCTTGTAGAATATCATCAGAGGATCTGGCAACATTTTTTTGCTATACATAACAAATATTCGTACATCTCATGCCTTCGACTTTCAAAGCAAATCTATCCTCAAATTTCTTTGATTAAGCCTGCAATTAAGTTGCTTTCACTAGATCCAGATACCGCTTAGTTATAACCAAAGTATTAAAAATTGGCTCGACGGCCATTGACCAGAAAACAAGTGAATCAGTCACGAAATCGATCAAAGTCGCTGTTTGAATTGGCATTACATAAAGGTTACAACTCTGAATTTGTATTGAAAGGATGACTGGCCTTGAAAACAGGGTCATTTTTATTTTTATTTTTTGCTTTTTTTGCTAAATGGTGTCTTTTTTAAAAACCTTAAAATAAAAATTCTAATCTGGCTTATAGAAAAATACAACAACTTTGTTTGTATTGTCATGACTTATGAGTTTGTGATGTAAAACTTTGTGAGTTTACTTTTGTAATTATATTTTGAACTTGTCAATTGTGATTTGTGATTATGAAATATGAATAATATTTAGGAATTTATGTTATTTAATAGGTTTTTATATTTGGATCCCTTAAAGAGTGTTAAATTGTTAATTAATTATCATTTTATTATATTTTATTTAAATTTTTATATATTTTAATATATTTTGTATAAATCTGATTAAAGGTTCGCAAATGGCAACTTAACCAATAATCTAATAATCCAATGTATCGATCAAGTGGATCAGCTTCAAAGAATGAAAACTATGGTTATAACTTGACAAAATTTGAGAGAGAAGCAGAATCTCAAAGGCAAAGCTCAAACTTTTTAAGTGTGCTAGGTGCACCAGAAGACCCGGAACAACATCCATGCACTTAATGATATTATTTAAACATTCATGATATAACAAGGCCAATTGCCACACATTATTTTCAAATCAATCAAGACAAAACTTGCCAGACAAAAAGCTCTGTGCCCAAAAGAAAAGAAAAAGGTTAAAGAAGCTATTCTTTTTTTAATTATTTATAAACTTAAAAGAAGCTATTCTAGTTTCGAATAATAAACCCTTGATTCCAAAATAGGGCAGTGTTGAGAAACATTAATTAACCACCTATTGAAAGATGTCATTGCATATGGAATAAATTATTACTTTTTTAAAAATCTCAGAACATATATTGTATCCATAAAATTTCTGTACTCAACCATATCTTGGATAATATGGAGAAGTATCGAATAAGACCCAAATGATAATAAATGATGCCCTTGGATATTTGAAGCAATGACAAATTATCATCTTTATGAGAAGATAATAGCTGTATTATATTTGTATCCATAAGGTTTCTTTACCTAACCATATCTAGGAGAGTATTGAGTAGTATCAAACAAACACCAAGTGATAACAAATGATGTCATTGGATATTTGAAGCAATAATAAATAATAATCTTCCCGAGGTCATAGTACATGAGTTGTATATTTATCCATAAAGTCTCTTTGCCTAACCATATATCCATGTGCACCAAAACACTATCCCACAACAACCAACATTGGGCCTAACAGTTTCACTATTATTGTTCCCAGAACCTTTAAAAAAAAAGCAAAAAAAGCAAAAACAAAGGAAAAACTAAACTGGTGCATATGAATCATCTTTGGAGCTGCTCAGGAACCGAGATATTTGTTGGGAGTGAGGGTGATGCTGTTCTACCATTCTGCATTGCATTCCCTTCAGACTCCATGGGCTCTATAATCTTAATAGAGCCATCTGACAGTCCAACTGCGAATTGATTTGGCTCCTGCGGGTGTGCAGCAACAACAACAGGATACACATTTTGGCTGCACAAAACAAAGGTCAAGGTTAACATTATTGTAGTAAACAATGGGCAGAAATTAAGGAAATATAAAGGTCTGCTTGGTTTTAGAAAACAACTTTCCGTTCTCATTTCATGTTTTAGGCTTGTTTCTTGATTCTAAGGATTTTGTGAAGAAAATAGTTAAAACTATAAAATCTTGTTTTCATGTTTTAACTATTTTCTTTACAAATTTTTTAGAACAGAAAACACAGAAATTGGAAATAGCAACCAAACAGACCCCCAGTTTTCAGTTATCAATTTTTTGTTTTTGTTCCTTTCTTCACAAAATCCTAGAAAATAGGTAACAAATTGAAAACAAGAAATGAAAAAGGAAACGAAAACAGAATCCAGATAGACTCTAAGTAAGTTGAAACACGTAAATCGTTTAAATACCTGTCTGATGAAGTTTGATGGAGGTAGGCAGATGAAGCAATTCGACATCGCAGTTTCAGGCTGTCAGCATCAAATACTCCAATATTTCCATCGGTGAAGGTGGCATAAATTAGTTTGCTGTTGCAGGAATATGTGGCATATGATATGGAACCAGACACACCATCTTGTGGCATCCACTACAACCCAAACACAAACATGTTACTAGTTCATTCACAAGGAAAGCGAAGTAAAGGAGGTTTTGTTTTGAGGGTTTCTTTTTTTGGAGTGCAACTACTTACCTTCCAAATCAATTCCATTTTTGAAGCATCATATATCGCTAGCTGCGATTCATGGGATACCAGCAAATGTACTTGATCAATGTGGAATTGCACCCGAGTATCGCCAACTAATGCATCTCCAGCTGGCGTTTGGATTGATAGCGATTTCTTCTTCTCCCATGAGTCAATGCTCCAACAGAAAAGCTACAATAACACCCCACAAGTTAAAATTATAGGGAAAAGATGAAAAGATGCAAAAAGAATGTATTTAAGTGATAGGACACAACATAACAACCGTTAACAACTTAACATAATAATACTCTAACAGAAATCATGGTTAGACATACCTGAGCATCAGCAGCTGATGAAACCAAGATACCCAGTTGAGGTGAAAAAGCTAAACCACTAATGGGCTTCTGATGACCCTTCAATTTAGATTTGACCTAAAAGGCAGAGAGGCCACATCAATATATGATTTTTTTTACAAAACAATTAAAATTTAGAGTTAACAACAACAACTACAACATCAAAGTCTTTTCTATAGACAAATCATTTAAATCGAAACCCTTCAATTATAATTAGAGCAGCTCAAGTAATTACCTCATCCACCCTAACATTGTAAATATGAATTGATGAATCTTCCATTCCAATCGCAATGATGTTATTGTCTTTAGGGTGAAACGCAAGGTAGGTTGAACTTGGAGGAGGTGGCATGAAAGTTGCCATTACCTGAAACCCAGCAATAATTGGTCACACCTCACAAACACCGAAATACAATTGCGTTTCAGCTCTAACTGATGACACACACCATTAGAACAAAAACTTCTAAGATTACCTTAAATGTCATCATGTTGAACAGTGAAATTTTCCCTGCACATGCAGACATAACATAGGAGTCATTCTTCGAGAGTGCTATGCAAGGAATTACTGCTTCAGCATTGTCTGGGACATCATTAGCCATGACAAGACCAGTGTTCGGTTGCCAAAGCTGTGGAACAACACTTGCCGTGGCCTTTTATTAAACCCAAACAACAAGACTCAGTAAAGTTTACATAATATTTGTATTAGACACCACATAATACAGGCATGCTCTTCATATGTAACAGAAACATGGATATCAGAATATGCATGAGGGCATCCTGTATTATTATTAAGCAACAGGAAAGTGTTTTCCATATGTAAGGATTTCTTGGTATACAATCACCTTTCCACTAGGATTCTG
Source organism: Dalbergia oliveri (assembly GCA_030441495.1). NCBI lineage: Eukaryota > Viridiplantae > Streptophyta > Magnoliopsida > Fabales > Fabaceae > Dalbergia > Dalbergia oliveri. The sequence continues at coordinate 19,331,543 of JAMLFY010000009.1, read as the reverse complement.
TTCATTGCGGCTCCATTTCCACAGCTTCTGAATCCCTTTAGAACCAAGAGCCAAAAGGCCAACCCCAGAATTTGTGTAGAGAAGACGAGCAACCTTGAAAAAATGTACAGCATTTTATGATCATAAAATTTGACACAAAATAGTAATATATATATTAGTCAAGCATCCTATACATAAAAGGAAAGGTTAAAAGGAATACCTTGTTAGTTGGACCCATATTATCTGGCAGAGTAACCATCTGACACTGAATAGGATCAACTATTTCTGTTAATTCCCAAGCTTTAGATTTTTCAGATAAGTCATCCAAACTTCTTTTCTTCTCTATGCCTCTAGGATTAGAATCAACGCCATTCTGGAATAAATAAATAAGAAATGAGTCAGATGAACACGTGATTGTTTAATAGACCATAATATCCAAAGGCAGAACTGTTGCAGCATAAAAGTAAAACGATGAACACGTTAATTTACTAGGTAAAACGGATGCATGATTTGCATTTTATGCTCTTGTTAACATGTTGGATAAACAAAAATGTTATAAATCTCAAAATAAGTGTAAATGTCCATCTTTCTATTTTTTATATCTTACAACAACAGGTGCCGTCCCAGCAGGGGAGCTTCTGTCCACATGTTCTGCTCTATTGATGATTGGACTGATATTCGTTACCGCAGAAGAGCCAGATGCCTAATCCATCAATGTTGAACAAATCAAAATTGAATAGTAATAAAATCAGAAAATGATATTCAGTAAGGAAACAGATAGTAAAGATGGATATAAAGGGTGATAAAAACCTTTGTCTCAACTGGTGCTTTAGATGCTTCATGAGACCGAGCATCAATGGTCCTCAAGTACTTGATACCGTCAGCATTAGCAAGGACTTTCAAACCATTGTCTGCTGTAGTAACAGCAAGCAGATTTCCTACCTTGTTGAACCTCAACCGAGGGAGACTCTGGCACAAGGCATCATCAACCATGTCAACAATACTCTAAAAAATGCATAAGAAGGAAAGTACAGGCAATACTCACAGGAAGACCACCATCAGCATCTGTACTAGCCAGAACATTGATATTATCCATATCCCAAAATTTTATCTGGTTATCTTCACCAGCAGCCAAAAAGTGACTCTTTGTAGTGTCAAATTGCACAATGCCAGAAGATTTCTTTTTAAACCCAGAATATGTTCTCTTTAATGATCCTTCACTTTCATTCCACTCAACTAGGAAAGAATCTCCATCCTTACCTGTCCCACAAGAGAACAATCTAAAAGAGGAAAGAGCAGTTACAACTCTCAGAAAAACCCAAAGAATAAAAACAGTTATAAGATTTACTGGGCATATTTTGAGTATTACTCTTCATTTTCTTACCTACTTCCATCACCACTATAGAGCATTGTGGTGCACCACTGCCCAGGAGCATCATAGTCCACCCTGGAGCCATTGTTATCATACAACCAGGCCTTTATTTTACCATCAACAGCAGTAGAAAATATAAACTGCACAAATATTACTTTTATCAGTCAATCATTCACCGCAGCAGCCTTAGAAGAGAGTAATATGTCATTTTCTTTATACACGTTAATCTAATCATCTGCCCAGAATTAACAACACATGGAACAAGATCAAAGCATAGTTGTAAAAGCATATATAAGCTTGGACAGTATAAGCGTTAGTGCCCAGAAAATAGGCTTGCATATTGCATTACATCCTGCAGTGGTGTGGTCAAATACGATCCTTAGTTCTTAATATTCTTACTCTTCATTTTTTTTTACTGTAAACAGCTACATAATGAAAAATCCTTTGGGTTTCATATTTAAAGAGATTGAAAATACTGATAATCATCGCCTTGTAATGAACAAGAAAATTCAACACTGATCAGAGGGGATGCCTCAAAATCCAATAATACAAAGCCAGGCATGTTGCCAGGGGGTGTTAGGACACTTTTACCTGGATGTTTTCCTTGTAGTGAGGAC